>SNQJ01S0028273.1:68367-106073 GCA_010110895.2 Picea sitchensis | reverse complement strand
AGTGCTGGAACAATTGCTGAAATAAAGTGTTGTTACATATGTTAAAACAAAGCGCTGGGGACACAGTGCTGGAAATTATGCTGAAACAGCGCTAGTTCTTATGCTGAAACAGTGTTGCATAACATTTGAATTTTGATCTGCAGGCCCGACAAAACTCAGGACATTTTGTAACAGATTATGTGGCTTTGCCACCCCTCTAATATAAACCATAACCGTTTTCGTCAAAAAAAAAACATGGGAAATTTTGAGACAAAACCATATGGAAGAAGAGGCAGGCAAGAGTCTGTAACAATGAGAAGCCTACATAGGGAAGTGCAGAGCTATAGAGCTGGTAATGAAAGGATTATGAAGGATCGGGAGGAGATACTTTAGAGCTTAAATATGTTTCATAAGCAAGTCAAAAAGGGTTCTAGCACAAAAACATTTAGTTCTAGACAAGTGCTAGCATCAAGATCCCATAGCAAAAGGGATGATCATGGAAATGATAGGTAGTCAAGCATAAGCAAGCACCATCATTCTACAAGGAAATCCACTAGAAGAACTCGTGCAAGTTCAGGGGCAGGGGTGTCTCATGTTCGGAGGCAAAGGAGAAGGCCTAAGGAAAATATCTTGCAAGGTGAACTCATGAAAATCAAGCCACCTATTTTCAATGGTGAACATTGGAAGGGAGAAGAGACCGAAGCCTAGCTGTTGAAAATGAAGAAATATTTTTAGCTACATGATTACCCCTCCCGGGTAGAAGCTAGAATTTCAACCTACCACTTGCAAGGAAAGACACCCATGTGGTGGGATCAGCTTAAAAAAGCCAAGAACCTTGATGAGAAGACGATCACATGGAGGCAGTTCAAAAGATATTTCAAAGAGAAATATTTGTCCAAGTATTACTATGAAAGAAAGATGAAAGAGTTCTTTGAACTTGAGTTTGGAACTATGACAATGGAGGAATATGATAAGAGGTTATTTGTATTGTTGAAGTATGTTGACTTCATCAAGGATGAGAAGGTCAAAATCCAAAGGTTTCTAAGTGGGTTATTGTTGATCAAAAATTGGTCATCTATGTTTTCTCGCTCCTAGTCTAATAAAAAAAATTGATATCAAAAAAAGAAAACTTATGAACTATTATAAGTTCATTGTGTAGATTTCAATCTCATCCTCATCACACATTTCACGGATTCAAAATCTGAGTCTGTATGCCTAAGATATTCATAATTTTATCTAAAATAATGACAAATATATTGCAAAAAGAACTTTGAATTTTTTGACTAAGTACTCTCCTCACTTAGTCATTTCTCTCACCTTCCATTTCCATCCATCTCCAAACTTAACCATTTTCCTCTCTTATCCCTTCACCTCTCTTCATACTTGCATCCAAATCATTTTTCCATTTTCTCATTACTCTCATATTCCTTTCATTTCTCATACTTAGTCATTTTTCTACCTTTCATTAATTACTCTCCTCTCTCTTACTCTCCTTTCCATACTTAACCATTTTTCCCTCTTCCACTCTCATTCCATACTTAGTCATTTTTCCCTCTTATATTTTACTCTACTCTACTCTACTCTCCTTCCTCACTACTCTTATTATTCTACTCTCTATACTTAACTATTTTTCTCTCTTCTCTCTTCCTTACTCGCATATCCATTCTTAACCTTTTTTATTTATTTCTTACACTCTACTCTCTTTACCACATATTTTGTAACTCCATGAATTTCTCATATTATTTTAATCTTACTTATCTTTTCTTAAGTTTTATGGACACACACGATGTGTCATACATATACAAGTTGACTAGGAAATGACAAGGCAATGACTTGGTGGCCAAAATATTACCGTGAGATATATTTTTTAAGGCATTGTTGACACTTGAATCCGTTAGGACTGAAACGGAAACCTCACGAGGATGTAAATCCCCCTACATTTTTATAGAGGTGGTACTCCTCTTTTAATTTTCTTGGGATTTCTATTATTCAAAATGTGGGACTTGACAGAAGTTCATCGTGGTAATTCAAAGAAACATAAATATTGTGAGAAAATAAAAAGAAAATGTTTTTGTTTTCTTTTTAAAGAAAGTTCACGAGAAAGGACCAAGAATCACACACTTCACACATTTAAAGTAAATAAGCAAAATTTCCTCACATCCATCATAGTTTAAGATAAAGATTTATGATCGCATAAAATAAAAAGATGATCCACATGCATAAGAGAACTTTAACAGAGTGGACACATGGGCAACTCAAAAAAATATAATGATAGATCAACCTCAAATAATTTATATTCTGAAAACAAGGTTACAAAGCACAATCGAGATTGTTGCCAAAGTAGCTCTCTTGAAATTTCTAAAAAATATATATTATGTTACATATTCTTTGAAATTTTAAATGTGTTTGTCTTAAAGACTTGGATTGGGGATCCCATGAACCATAAAGCAAATAAATAAAAGAAATATGCTTTTAGAAGGAATATGGTGGGCGGTAGAATAACAACAAGACCTAGTAAGAAGAAAATAGAAGTTATCAGTGTTTGGTTAAACCTTTCTAGTGAAAGAGGTGGAATAACTGGATGAAGGACTTGATAAAGAAAAATAAGGTTATGATCAACATAAAATTACTATGATGGTCTCTCGTCTTTTCACTTGCTTGTTGATGTCCTTTAATTGTTTTCATCAACGGTTACAGGAACCGTCTCAACTGCTTATTACCGTTCATTGGTCAGTTTATAGATAGATTTCTTGAACCATTATTCGATGTAACTTTTCATTGGTGCCACGTTGATTTCATGTTGTATTTTGATGTTGAACAACTCACCCTCCAAGTCTCTCAGATGAAGGGAAGTTCCATGTAATGCTGCTTCAATATCCTGATTTTTAACGGAGTACTAGCCAATTGTCTATGTCGTCCTCATTATATTCAAGTATACCATAGAAATTTTCAATTGACAACCCTTTAAATATATCAACTTGATCATCAAATTGTTTCTTTGTTAGGAACAACGAGTTGAGGATCAACTTGGGATCTTGGACTTCGTTAGTTTTTTTGGCTAAGTCTACCTCTGTGAGTATTTTTAATAGTTTTTCCCTCATCAATATGGCTTGGATACACGTTTGAATAATGTTATTCAAGTTTTTTATCTTTTCATTCCAGCACGTGTTCCACTGTTTAATCCAACTTGGAGAGGGAGGATCCTCCTCTCTTCTCCTTAGCTTTGTCATGTTGGAAACTTTAACACCAAAGGGTACCACAACATCAAGTTAAAAACCTTATTCATTTTTTAGGTCAACTTGCAAATACTCATGAAAGGTATGCGCCCTCGAGCCAAAAGAAATAATGTTTTTTGAAATTTCCCAAGATTTTGTGATCAATGCCATTCTTTTCTTGATATTATTCTCCACATAGCTCCTAGCTGATGTAAGTAAGATTGAGGATCCTTTTAATTTATCAGCGGGCGTAGTGGGTCCAACAATTTCCAATGGGATGGCAATGAGTGGAAGAGGCATTAAGGTCTCTTCTAGTTCCTTAATCCTCTCCTTTAACTTTGTATTTTTTGCTTCGAGACCTCCAATGGAGTCTTCCAATTCATCGCCGATTTCTCTATGGATTCTAGAAATCTGAGAAGGTCGCATATTTATTAGGTTAACATCTGAATGAGAATTCCCTTTTTTATTCTTCACATCACTCTTCTCAATAATTAATTTCTTAGATTCATTGTCAAATGCAGTGCTCTGAAATACAAATGACTCTTATTCATCAAAGGTCTCATTCTCAATAATTTCCAATGACAAATTATGGTGGGTCGTGCCTCCTAGATGTTCAATGTTAGGAAACATTTTCCTTATGTCAACCTTGAGCTTCATATTTTCAAGGGAGAAGTTGTTGATGTCACTTTCGACGCGATGTTCCTCCTCCTCTTGTACAATATTCTTCCTCTTCTTCCTCAGAGGAAGTTTATGTGAGCTTTCAATTTTTCCCAGAGGGGTTTATGTTGATCACTTTTCTAGATGGGTGGGTTGTTGGAGAAATGCTCTGAGATGTTGTAGTCTTAGGAGTAAAATTTGGGGACTGGGCACTTAGTATTTATGAATACAAAGTCCCCAGTTTTCCAAGGCAAGGGTATGAATTGACTTTTTCGTTTCTCATGAAAAAAGTGTAGCCATAAATTATATTTCCTTTCCACCTCTGTAATAAACATTAGGTCAGAAATATGACATGGAAGAAAGAAAGGATTTTCTTTAGCATCGAAAATCCTGATAACATTGTAATTTTCCATTTTCTCCAACGTCCCCTTTTTATCCAGGAATTTACTTGCCTCGACGAATAATCTGGGGTATCTTTTCCAAAAAAAAATCCTTTAAAAACGAAGACAAAGTCATTGAAAACTTCATAAAAATGCAAGGAAGCTTTGTTCTTCCACAACCCTTGGTACCAAAAGGTCACTGGGTCGAACTCATAATTCACCTTCTTGCAGATAGACAATTTAGGAAATTTACAGCAATATGCTATCGCAAATACCAAATAAGAGGCCATAAATAATTTCTTATCCTTTTTGTATTATGATAATTGGGAATAGATTTCAATGGAAATAAGTTTTCCCCAATAAAAAGTGGCTTTCTCTTTGACAGTAAAATATAGGATATAAAGAATCATACGTTAAATATTGGCAATACTTTCTTGGCATGTCACTCTCGTGAATAACCAAGTAATTTCTCGAAAGGGGTTTTTGAACGAGTTGACTTGCAACCTGGTAATATCTTCAGGGATGGCCACAGGATTCTCCAAGAACTCAGGCAAGAGGTCCAGGCCGTTTTCATGCTTTTTCAGGAAATCCTTGCAATCCTCCCTTTTGAAGGTAAGTGTCAGCGCAGGGAGCTTCAACATTTTACGAAACACTTGAGGTGAAAGAGAGATGGGAGAATGGTATTGAAGTTGAATAATCCACCGAATCGGTATATATTTCTCAGTGCACCAGGAAACCAGTTCCTTTCATTCGAAAACCTCAAGGACACACCATGCCCGAGCAATTTCAGATGTCCAAATTACTTCCTTCTGAGCAGAAGGGGATGAATAGTAAGAATACGCTCTAGACCACTGAAATTTTTGGTCCTCACGTCCAAAAATTCTCAAAGTATATCCATAGAAATGTTGTCAAGTTGTTGTTGTCACAAGTTGACGAGGGCGTTTTTTTAATCCAGATAATATTTGAAATGAGCACTTGAGAGAGATAATATAATCTTCTGCAAATCATGCTTTAATGTGGTTTGATAAGAAATCTCCTTGATCCCTTCGCTTATTAATGACGATATTTGTGAAACCTGCATGATGAGTTATTAGCATTAAACCATACTAAATGCATATTGGGAAAAGCGTGAAGGTGGTGGGGACTGACGAGAGCAATTAGGATTTGGGAATTTTGTGAACCTACCAACCCACGAACCCGCGGTCGTGAAAGGTTGAAAGTTGGATAAGTGTTGGAATGTGTTCTGTCAGACTCAATATAGGAGAGATGAGATACTTAGGAGCTCGAGGAGTCTGATGGTCAAAATGTAGAGCGTAAATCTCTTGGGTGAAAAATGTACATCGCGGAACGAAGGATATGAAAGCTTGAACCCACCCACCCGGGAACCCGTGACTGTGAAAACGGTTAAGTATAGGATGATACGATGGTAGGTCAGACTCATGATATGGAAATATGAATGGAAGTGAGAACCTGCGAGCCTTCCAACCCACGAGCCCGTTGTTTTCAAAAAACGATTAAGTATAGTAACTAGGAAGGGAGAATAGAAGGGAGAAAATAAAAGGGGAATTTGAGTAAGTATAGAAGAGGGAAAAGAAAATGACAAAAGAATTTGGGAAAATATAAAAGGGGAGGGAAATTTCAGAAGCGGGAATTGATATCAACAACTGGCTCCAATTGTGGGATGATAACCCCTTATGGGTTGTCAAGAATCCAAAACCTTTCATGACTAGGTGCTTCTACAGATTGGGCTATGGAGTCAGAGTAAGAATATACAAACTGAAAAATAAAATTATGTACAATGAGAATAATAAATTCTTAGGAGAAGAAACATTTCAAATGTTTCTCGTTGACAGTTAGCATTAATATTTTACCCTTCATGTCTTGGATCATATAGGATTTAAAACCCAATATCTTCTCGACGATGTATGGTCCAATCCAGAGTGCTTCGAACTTTGTATGAATCGACGGTTTCTCCTTCACCTTGTTTCAAAGTAACACCAGTTCTCCCTTCTAGAAATTATTTACAGTTGTGCTTTTATCAAAGTTTCTTTTGACACTCGGTTGCCTTTGAGAGGTTCGATTCAGGGCTTTCCTTCATTCTTCTTCCAATTTTAACAACTAGTTGATCTTCCTTTGGATTGGTGAACTCTCTTCCGTATCTTCGGTATTAACCACAGAAGTCAATGCATTGAACTTGAGGATAATTGTCATTTTCACTTCTTTCCAATAAACCAATGTATAAGGGGACATCCCAGTGTTTTCCTTTGGAGTCGTTTGGCTTTCCCACAACACATCAGTCAGCTTCAGATGCCAATTCCTTTGGTTCTTGTCAATGGTTTTCTTCAGTATCTGAACAAGTGTTTTATTTGTGGATTCAACAAGCCATTACCTTGTGGATATTAATTTGATGATTGACCCATGATAATTCCATATTCTCCGCAAAACTATGAAAACTTCAACCAGATGAAAATCGAACCATTATCTCTGATAAACTTATTTGGGACACCAAACCTCGACAGAATATTATCTTTGGGGAACTTAATTAGCTCTTCAGAATCAACCTTTTTTAATGTCGTTGCTTCTGTCCATTTCATGAAATAATCTGTAGCCATGAGAATTTAGATATGTCCCTTGCTATACTTTGGATTAATTGGCTCAACAATATCAAGTTCCCATTGGGAGAATGATTGTTCTACAATTATGGGTTGTAAAGGGATTGCAGATCTCTTCATTTTTCCTGAAAATTGATGGCATGATACACACTTCTTTATCGTGGCATATGAGTCTATGAAAATTGATGGCCAATAGAATCCAACTCTTATTATCTTGTGAGAGGTGGTGGTAGGTGCAAAGTGTCCACTGCATATTCCTTCATGGAATTCTCTCGTCAGTTCTTGGGCTTGATTTTCATCAACACATCTCAATAGTATACCATCATAATTCCTCCTGAACAATATATCAGCGATCAACACATATTGATTTGCCTTCATCTTGTTAAATGTTGTCTTTGCCCTATCTTCCTCAGCCACCCAGACTTGGTTATCTCCATTAAAACCATCCAACATGGACATGCAGGTTGTTCCAATGGTGTGTTAGAGAAGGAACTCCATATTAGGTAAAGGAAAGTTATCCTTTATGCTTTCTTTGTTAAGGTCTCTGAAGTCAACACACATCCGGATTTCCCCGGTCATTTTTCTTACAATCACATAATTTGAAATCCAGTCGGAGTGTCTAATGGGATAAATTATTCCCACCTTCTTCAATTTCTCCAATTTAATCTTTACTAGAGGTTTCAGTTTGGGATTCATCATCCTTATTTTTTGCTTCACAGGGTTTGCTTCTTCCCTCAAAGGAATGATATGTTGTAATACATTTTTATCGTAACCTTTCAAATTATCATAGGTCCAAGCGAACACATCAATTTATTGTTTGAACAAGGCAACATATTGTTCAAATTCCTCAGTGGTGCAATCAACTGTCAGTTCCAATATTGACTTTTCTTGTCTCTTGCACTTTTCGAATTGAAACTTCTTCAAGGATATTCTTAGCATGATCATCTTTCGTAAAAAGAGATTCAAATTGTATACAATATTTGGGGACAACAAACGAGTGATCATCTTCATCATCATTTTTCAAAAAAAAAATCTAGTTGTTCATCATTCTCAAACACTTCAAATATTCTATGTTATCGGGCATGGATAGTCAAAAAGCTCTTTATACTTAGAAAGACGTTTTTCTTTGGATATCATATGGGTTTAACAATGAGGCCGCCAAGGCTAATGAATCTGCCTTTTGATTATTGTCCCTTGGAATGAAAGAAATGTTGAAGGAACTGGAATATTCCATCAATTCGTTAACTATTTTGAAGAATAACTTGAGTCTTTCTTTCTTGATTTTATACTTCTGGGTGACCTGATTAATTACCAACTTGGAGTCGCCAGTCACAATTAGATGTTCTATTTTCATTTCTTGTGTGAGGACCATCCCTTGAATTAAGGTGTCATACTTTGCCTCATTATTAGTGCATTAAAACTCCAGTCTAATAGCATGTGGATGTACAGTCTTACTTGGACTCATAAGAACAATTCCAACTCCATTCCCAAAGCTTGAACAAGCTCCATCAAATGACATCCTCCAATAGCCTTTGAACAGACATTCTTGATTCTTCGTGTCTTGCACTTGCTCTATGCTTTCGTTATGTTCCATGTCTAGGATAACATAGTTTCCAATCCCGACATCTATATAATTCTCCATAAATTAATTGTCCTTCTTCTTGAAAGAGAAGGGTTTTCTAGGTTCACAGGGCACTTTAATCATTGTTCCTTCTTTGCCTGGCAACATCATACAACTTCCATCGTTCATTATATCTCCCCCGATCATATATGTCCAATATCTTCCCAACACAACTCCATATGTTGGAGGAAGGTCTACCACAATAATATTGAAAATTGTAATGATATGGGGGGTTGTCGTAATCCAAGCATAAAAGTCCTCGATTTCTCCGTAAGATAGCACTTTTCTAGAATCAATTGCATATATACTTTCATTGATTTCATAATACTTGGTGCAACTCATTCCCAATGCCTCCATGACCACCAATGGCATGATATTAATTGTTCGCGCAAGTGTCAACTAAACAATTATGTAGTGCAACATCATGATTTTCAAAAGAAATGTAAAAGGGTGGAATTTTACCTCTCTGCTTGGGATTATTTGGATGGGGCTTTGTTTTGGATTGGTAATAACAACTTCTACTCTTTCAGATAGATTGTCCAACAATTTCAAAACGTTTTCTCTTTGTTAGAGATATTCACCACTTCTGTAAAGGGCATGGTTATCCTTAATTTACTCAAATGATCTACAACATTATATGTCATTTGAGGTGGAATTGATAGTGTTATATATGCACTAAAACAGTAAAACCCTCAATTAAATTGTCAACCAGGGTAAAATGAAACAGAGTTGTAGCAAAATATATACCAAGGTAGAAGGGTTGGAGTGAGTATAGTCTAACTAATGAGTTAGCTATCTAAGGCTAATCTAATCAAGAAAAACTATCAAATGAAGAAAACCCTACTAAGCAACTTGAAATGGTAACCCTAAGTACTTTTGAATGGGATCGATGGATAGTTCTAAGAAACAGTAAAAACCCTATGTAAAACAAACTAGTTCAACAGTAAGCAAAAGCAATTGTCTAAGCATATCAATAAAGCAAGTGACAAAAGCAAACTATTTTAACTAGCCAACCTACATTCAATGGTGGCTTACCCTGTAAACAGAGTAAAATGAAGCAAAATGAAGCAACTAAAACCAACAAATAACAAGTAAGAAAAGACAACTAAATAACCTATTAAAGCAAGTGAGCAAAGAGACAATTAACTAAGCTATTAGAAACAGGTAAGCAAGAGACAACTAACTAACTGTTAAAGGAAAGTGAAACCCAATTAACTACTGCAAGTAAAAAATCTCATTGAACAACTATCTAGCCTAAGGGCAAGTGGACTAAATTCTTAGTTCAAAGATATTTCTAATTCATGAGGAGCATATTTAATTGAAGCAAGAAGAACTAGCAACTGGTCTTGAACCTATGATAAGAAAAACCATTATCTAGTCTATAGAGCAAGACTATCTATCGTCACAACAACAAAAGAACTATCTTTGAAACTATGAAAGCAGAAATATATGTTCTAATCTATGGCGAGGAAAACTATCTCTTTTAATCTGTGAAAGCAAGAAAACTATTTCCAATCTATGAAAGCTAGAAAACTATCTTTTAACCTATGAAACTCAAATATAGTGTTGGTGGTTGTGTGAATGTATATGGTGTGCATTATGATATCTCGTTGGCACTTGACAGCAAAGATAATTCAAGCGGTATAAATACTGATCTCAATATGAATGAAGGGTATGGATTAAACAATCCAATGATAGTTTAGCCATGACAAAACAATATTAAATACCATATTCATGTATAAACCATCAACAACATAGCGATATCATCATTATACTTCTGTAACTGCATAGAAGCCAAAGACTAGATTCAGCCATTAGCTAAAGTATAATTTGCAGTTTTAATTCTAGGAAAGGAAATTTCATAAATGAAACTATGCTACATCTACTCTAACAATTCAAAGTTCAGGCTACAATAAGAGAGTGCTTGAAAACATAGAATTAAAACATGACGTTAAAAGTGGTGACAACATTAACCAATAACTAATTAGACAAGATCTATATAAAAATGAGATAAAGCAGAAAGCTATAATGAAAATTGAAATTAACTATATCCATCAAATCCTTGTGAAGAGAACCCAAATAAAAACTTTGTTCTAATCTAATTAAAACTTTGTTTTAAACTTGAGTATAAAATCATAAAATAAAGCATAATCTAATATCTAATTGGGCATGGGGTTACTCTAGGGATTTGCAAATCAGGTTCCTAATCTACGAGATCAATACATGTTAACACATCCATCATTCTAACCTGTAAAAGAGAATCAAAACAATTAAACTACAACAAACTAATTAACACAATAAAAATATACGTATGCAGGAAAAGGCAGAGAACAATTAAATCATAAAATGCATGAACAACACAAATATAGTTACCAGATTGTTGGTGGGCCCCCAACAAGTCATGGTCACTCTCAAAAAGCACACCAGCTTAGCAAGATGAATTCACCATAAAAAACTCAAAAACACAGTTTTATATAACTTCGACAATGGAAAATGACAAAAGTAAGAGAGAGTCATGTTTTTCTCAAATACACTATGTCTATTGCTTCTTAACCTATTTCCTGACCATCCTAGTGGTATTTATAAACTTCTGAGACCAAGTGAGACCAGGGAGGGTTGAACCACTTCTAAATTGACAAGAATTACAATAAATGATGCCCTAACTACCGAAATGGAGTGAGCCAATAATTGCCCTCTTTGGAAAACTAAAATAAAGTTGTGTTGAGATTAGTAGTTGGAGGGGGTGATGACAAACAAAACTTGTGTTCTCGATTTGTCCACAACTGTTTTCCAATACCATAACCGCCAATTCGACCTCCATTTTTGTGCAATACACTGTGTTGGAAGGAGTGCCAGATCAAGTATCGAAAGTAGAAACGTGGTGCGTTTTTCCTTTTATCAAAAAGCGGTAGTCGAGGATCCTTGGAAGTGTGAAAATATGATAAATTATGTTCGATACAATCATTAAACATGAATCATATATGTATATGATCATGTCTAAGAACTTTAACATAAAATTCTTTAAAATCTCCTTCAAAAGATATGAAAAACACATATATGTACATCACAGCCAAGAGGTATAATAATCATCATAAAAGTGATCATATCTCTAGCCCAACAATACACCCACTTTATGATTTCAGGGAGACTACTTTATAGGCTCAAAAATGAATTACCCTACATTGACTAGGCTTGTTGAGGAGGGATTATCTTTAGAAGCTTTTCCCTCTTGCTATGAATAATTTTCCTTGTGCCTCTTATGTTGCTTCAGGTGTGCTTTCTGAAATTGCGGTTAGATTTTGTTTGAAGGCTGCGTGTCATGATGAAAGGTGTGCCTCCCTATTGTCTTCCTTTCCTCAAAAGCTGTTGGAGAAAGTGATAGTTTTATTTTTGTAGCTCCTCTATGGTTGGGGCAAAATCAGTGATCTCAGAGGAAGGCTTAGATCCTTTGAGGGGTGTGGACAATCCCCATCTATTTTAGGATCTAGAGTAGGCATGGGTGAAGTAGGAGTGATGGGAGATCGGTGAGGTGAGGTAGGTTCTGATTTTATTTTCCTTAGTGGCTCTAATCATCTGCAAAAACTTCCCTAAGTTTCTTATGAGAGGGTATCTCAAAGATTGAGGACCTTGGATAGGAGTCCAAAGGAAAATTCAGTTTGCATGAGCTTAGTTCTTGTGCACCACAGGTACTCTTAGAGGTCCCTTTACAAATGTTAAACCCCTATTGCTTGAAAACTGGGATGATGGGAAAGTATTTTTGCATTACTTCTTGGAGCTTTTTAGGTGTGGGATCAGAGAGAGTGAAGGCATTGGGGAGTTAACAATAGGCTTCTTTGGTCTTTTCTCTTGGTCTTATTACTTTCGATGAAGAAGTAGGTATATCAACAAACTTTTGGTATTGTTTTGGCAAAGAGAGGGTTTGTGCAAAGGTGTTTGGAGTTCTTGGAGAGTGAGGCTTGGATGGAGAGACAGTCCTTAGGCGGAGTGGCTTTTTGCCAGTCTTAATTTTTAAGTGAGGGTTTGCAAATTGGTGAATGAACTCATCCCAAGTTTTCCACTATTTCTCTAGTTTGGCTATAAAAATGCGTTTGATCAAGACATGGTGAAAGATACTATTGTGGGGGTTGGTCATTCTAATATTCCTCCCTTGACCCGGACATCTTCTCAAGTTTTGAGAAAATAGAGAGGGGAAGTTGAAGGTTTGTTAAGCAATGGTAACAATCACGGAAATGACAAACTTTGAAGGTGGAGTATCTACCTTCATGTAATCAACCTTGTGATGGTGATGAGGGGATTGATCAATTCCGCCTTTATCCACTCCTTAGCATACCCTTTTTCTCCTTAAATTCTCTTGAATTTGGGCTTGAACACCATGTTGTAACTTGAGCGCGATAATTGGTGGTTTTGAACCATCTATCTCCCATCCTTAGGAGATTTGTAGGCTGCTGCAGCAATGGAATCTTATGAAACTTCAAAGGTAAGAGAACCTACATGTGTTGTCTTACCATGAAACCATTACCAAATTTCATGGAGAGACCATCATCATTGGCCACCAGCTAGACAAAAATGGCCCCTAGCCAGCGCGCAAAAACACTTCTTTGCACTGTGCAAATTTTGGAATGGAAAACAAGTATGCATAAGAGGAGGGTTCATATATCCTGGGCATTGTGAAAGAGGTGAAATTAACGAGCAAGGTGTGAGCAATTAAGAGATGGCACGAATTGGGCATGGTATGTGTGTGATTTGAACACAGGATGAATTAGCAGAGGTTGGGCGTAATTCCTTAATGTCGGTGCAGGGGAGAGAAAATGGCAAGGTCAAATGGAGATAATGGTTTCCCAACTTGATTTTGAATGCACCTATAGTGCAGTAGGTTGCACACATGCTTGGTACCATGTGTGGAAAATTCGAATTTGATGGATTGTTTTGGGGAAATGTAATGATGTTAGATCAATGTCCAAGTCAAAAAACTTGGACATTTGATCACTCGTATATATGGAGCATCTACAATCAATATGCGCAACTAATTCAATTAGATAATTGAGTTAAGTTTACACTGGAATCTAGGAGAGTTATTGGTGTGTAATTCACATGGCACTTTGTTTGACACCTCATACAACACTTCATACAAAACCTCATATGACACTCCATATGACACTCCATATGGTACCTCTATGTTAAATACATTTCACTTCCTGTAATGGATAGACTACAAATTAAATGTTTTTGACAATCACAGTGGTTTAATGAGCAGAGGAAGAATGCTCCATTGTGGTTGATTTTGCCACCACACTCACCCAATCCTCTTGCATATGACATATAATGTCGAAACCTACAATGAACGGGTTATAACAAGCATAAAACATTTACTGTCAAACCTACGACGGCTTTGCAGCGAAAGATAAATCGATAAAAGTGATCACAGTGCATTAGGCATATGTTTGGTAATTTATAGCACACGGGAGTTTAGAACTTCAAAATAAAATGACTAATGTACAATAACGATTATCATAGAAATAATAAAAAATTCTTACCAAAAGATTATTTCTCTGGGCAATGATCATTTGTCATCTCATGAACCCCTCCCACACACCTAATTATTGTGACACCTCACAATAAAAGTATAGGAAACCAGTCAATATCCACCAATAGCCAAAGATTTACAGCATGTCAAGTGTAAAGATAAATTTCCACCCAGTTAGTGCAGCCGAGATGATTGAAGATGGCTAGCGATGGGATAAGAGATTCTATATATAGATAGGAAGAGGTTGGAAAGAGAGTTTCAAGATATTCTTAGAGTTTATTTCCCAATGGAAAGTGTATGAGATTCATTAACCTTAACCTAACCACACATATTTCATTAATGGAAACTTTATGCGCAAGTAATGACATACATAGACAGAGTTTAAATTTATTATTTATTTTTGGCGGATTACCATCCTCGCTAGGTAAAATGCTCAGCTGCCAGCAAGCATGTTGATCCTCAGAGCCAGGGTTTACCTAGTCATTACCACAAACCCGGTAACCAACGATCAGAACTTGTTCAGTATCCCGACGATTTAGCCTCTTAAACCCTCAGAGATTGGCTCTCCATCTTTTAAGATTTTAGTATAAGATTGCTTATGCAGAAGATGGGGGAACAACTCCAAAAAACAACTTTTCTTTTCAATTTGGAATGGTATTTATGTTATAGGATGACTCTTCGTTATATTATCAGTGATTGTCCCGATGTAAGGGGGTACTTAATCGGACGTGACCTATCTAAAGATACGATATAATCAAGAAGAGCTATTTGGTGTGGTGATGTTTCCATTGAGAAAGAACATAAAGGAATCTCTAGGCTCAACTTACTTTCTTCCTTTAGTTATTGTGATGTTCCATGGCATGAAATTGGACCTCCTTACTCTTTGATGAAGCCGCACTTGACTCACTTACGGTTTTGGAAAAGCATGTGAGGAGACCTCTAAGGCTTGATAGTTTATGGTATCGCTTCCTTGATGGTGAAGAGTTTCAAAAGAAACTACTTTAGAATGCCTAAAAGTGAGAATTCTTGCAAAAATATGACTAATTATAGTATGTCAATATTCATTTGATGCTTTGGCATAATTCAAGTGTAACAATGTTTTGAAGAAAGATCCTTGAAACTATGTACTCCTGGTGAAATAAATGCTTACATAAATATCTAGAATTGCCTTAGTAACAAAATTCAAAACTATTTACATATGTCTGATTGAAATTCAGAAAAAGAATTCAAGAACAAGGGAGACTTCCCCATCTACTAATGCCAATTCCTTATCAGTTGACATGAACTGTAGAAAATCCTCTCTAGAAATGGGCTTATGATAAAATTTAGGTCGGTGTCCATTTACCACAAGGAGACTTGTCCATCGTCAATTGTTTTAATTTTACAACTCCATTGTCATATATAGTGTCTACCTCCTAAGGGCCCAACCAAATTGAGTAATTTTTTTTTCCTTTAAAGGTTTTGAAGGAGTCAAACAATATAGCCCAATCACCAGGTTGGAAGTGCTCTTCTTAATAAACTTGTCATGACACACTTGCTTCTATAGTTTGGAATAATATTGCCCCAGTTGGATGGCATCTTTCCTGATTTCATTCAATTCATTCAATTGTAGGGCTCGTTACTTCTAAGCCTCATCGGATCAATCCCTATGATACGTAACCCATCTGAGGAAGGTCCTTGCTTGAATTCTATAAGTAGAAATTACTTGTTTCCATTACACTAAGCTCATAGGGGTATGCCAGGTGGTATTCCTCGAGGTGGTCGGTATGCCCACAAACTACGGAATCCTATCATTAATGCTCGGTGATGTGAGCAGGTCTCTTAGTCAAGATGGCTTCGAGAACTTTGTTTATGGATTCTACATGACCATTGGCTTATGGGTGGTATGAAGAAGATTTACAATGTTCCAATCCCATGTTGCTCATTGCTCGTAACTTGGAAGTGAATTGAGTGCCTTGGTCTTTAAAAATTTCACGAGGGACACCGAAACAAGTAAAGATGTCTTCATAGATGAATTCAACAATAGACTTCTATGTATCCCTAAATAGGGGCTTTTTCCTCTGCCCATTTGGTGACATAGTTTGTACAAACCAAAATATAGTTCTTCCTATGGGACATGGGTGAAATTGGTCCCTACAAAGTCGAGGGGCCCATTTTTTTGAAGGGTTCTATCATAGCTTGGGCATGCAAAGGCATTTCGTTAGGCGATGTAGATGCTATCCTTTGGAAACTATCACAACTTCTCGCATATTTGTAACATCTTTGAAAATGCTAGGCCAATAGTAGCTTACGAATGTAACACCTTATATATGTTGTATGCGATTGTGAGGAAAAATGTACACATGAGTCCATCACTTAATGACTTCATGACACTATCAAGTACCTTTTTCCTCTACGGGTACATCTACGAATGAATAATCAAATCAGGACTTGTGTGAAAAAAGATCATGACCAACCCAAGAGTAATTAGCACTTTGTGTAATCATTTTTTGCTTTTCATGAGAATTTGACAAATGAGATGGTGGCAACTTCCTGAAGTAGCCGGATAGTTTCCATATCTGCAAACCATGCCGGGTTGTTTTCGGAGGAGGGAAAAAATATGCTCGTTTAGGAAACTATCATCTACAAGGATGTCATCATCCTTATTTTTTATTTGGGAAGGAAAGTCAGCTACTACATTATCCTTTCCGGTCGGTCAAAGCCTTGATAATATTAAATTCTTGCAATATAAAAAGCCACCTGGTCACTCGGACATTAGTTATAGGTTATTCATGAGCAGGGAATCTAATGGAGGAATGATCGATATGTGAAAATACTTCATAACCTATAATTGTAATGATGAAACTTGTTAGTAGCATGAACAGGCGCCAGAATTTCCTTCTGGGGTGATTGTGGCGAAGTTCAACTCGTGAGACTGAGGTTATTGCTCCTAAATAAATGGCGTAGGATTGTTGGTTCTCTTTCTTCCCTAATACTCCTCCTATTGTAGTGTTAGAGGCATCGGTGGATATATGAAATGGGATATTCCAATTGGACCCTCTAAGAACTAGTTCCATAGACAACTTATTTTAGGGTTTTGAAGGCAGTTTGACACTACTCAATTCAAACAAAATCAACATCTTTTATCAATAATCCAAATATAGGTGCAGCAATCTTTGTAAAATTTTCAATGAAGCCGCCAATGATATCCGGCATGTCTAAGAAATATTCTTACCTCTTTCTGATTCTTAGGGGGTGGAAGTCTAGCGATGACCTCAATCTTTCTTGGGATTGACTTTTATCCTTGGATGAAACATGATGTCCTAAGAATGGGTCCTTTAGTTAACAGCATTTTGTTTTCATGACTAGAGATAGGTTCATTTCCTGGCATCTGAAGAGGACCTTTTCTAAGTTGTCTAATGCTTCCTAGTAAGTGTTATTATAGACTATAGATTCATCCATGTAGACCTCCACATAATCATGAATAAGATCAGAAAATATCCCTAGTACTTCTTGTTGAAATGTGGCAGGAGCTTTAAATAATCCAAATGGTAAGACCCTATAGGCATAGGTGCCCCAAGGACAAGTAAAGGTAGTCTTGTCCTGGTCCTCGGGTACTATAAGAATCCAGTTGTACCCACTGTACCCATCTGAAAAGGAGAAATGCTTCTTTCCAAACAATTATCTAGAACACACAGTCAATGAAAGGGAGAGTAAAGTAGTCTTTTAGAGTGACCTTGTTGAGTTCCCATAAATCAACAAAAATTCTCCATTTCATGGTCACTTTCTTTGGGGCCACTGCCGAGGATACCACTACTTGTCAGATGGGATATATAAATTTGATATTTAACAACTTTTGGATTTCTTCCTTGACTATGTTTTTTGAGTGTTGGGTTCATCCTTCTGGGGTTGCCTAGCAGGTGTTACATCCCCTAGGTATATATGTGATGGATGCATGTGTGGGGTGTATACCCTTCATGTCAGTGTATTCTGAAGCAAATATATAAGTTGTTCTTTAAGGATATCTACTAGCTGTTTATGTTGGTTTGTATCTATGAGTTTATATGTAAAAATTTCCATGGAATAATCTCGTAGGGCATATTATAAGACATGGTAGACTCATCTATCTCATAAATAGTCTTGAAGACAAGATGGATGATCTAATTAGTGCAGAATTATTTGTATGTATTCAAATTGGGAAAGGCTGTGGAAAAGCCCCACACATGTGATAGCACAAATAATATTTGGTTTAGCACATTTTTGTTGTGTGCTCCTGAAGTACCCATGCATGGTCACTTGGTAGTACAGGTTCTTCCCAGTCCTCACTCTCATATGGAAATTAAAGCCACCATAAATTCTCCATAATAGGTTGAGTTCGAGGGTAAATGAGTGAGCTTCTAGATAGAGACCATTTGAGATGGTCATTTCTCCTTCTCTGACCAATAAATGCATAGCCAAGGTCTTCCCAAAATATTGGGATGGCCTTTGGCATGATCCTTTGAATGAATGACAAGAAAATCTATGAGGTACTCCCATGAGGCTAAAGTAACCATGACATCATCTAAAATTCATTCAGGTATAACCCTAGTCTTATCTGTTAATTACAAAATGGTTGGGGTAGGTCGAGAAGAAGAGTTGTAACTGTAATTGTTCAAGGTAGTAGCAGTCATAACATTGATGGCTGACCTTAGGTCTATGAGTGTTTCCAATGGAGACCTCATTAATGGTTATGGTCACTACGGGGTTTCTTAGGTTCCCATATTTTGGTATTTTTGGTTGCTCTGATATGTATTTGGAATGTCCTCCTATCAAGTGTATTGTGGGGGGATCTTTTTGCTTCATGGATTCTTGATACACAATTCTTCTGACTACCTTATTGTAGATTGGAATGTCTTTAATGGCTTGAAGCGGAGGAATCTTGACCTGAGCATTTTTTCAATTCATTCAAAGATTTGAAATTAAGGTGCAGTGGTGGGTTTCTCGATTTCCAATCCCGGTCTACGGATGGGAGGGATGTTCCTTCCCAAAGAGATGGGAAGGAACAGTTTGAAAGTTATGATTTTGATTTAATTTATCTACCTTGTGGGTCTCTAGGCCTATTCATGAAGAAAGTAAAAACAAAGAAAAACTATCATTTTGGTTTCTAGGTCTATTCATAAACAAAACAAAAAAGAAAAACTATTGTGTGGGTTTGGGGGAACTTGCTATAACAAATGTGTAGGTTCTTACCTCTCATCTTAAAGCTCCCAAACCAAGCTATTAGCTTGGTCTAAGGATGATCTATTTCCTAACCACTTCTTACCTTAATACAACTCCGCGACAGCAGTAAAATAATGGGTGTTATATACATGCACTTTAAAAACCTGATAAAAACCCTCAATTAGAATTGTCAACCCGGGGTAAGTAAAACTTAGAGTTGTAGCAAAATATGTACCAAAGGTAGAAGGGTTGGTAGTAGTATAGTCTAACTAATGAAGGTAGCTATCTAAGGCTAATCTACCAAGCAAAGCTATCTAATGAGAAACCCTACTAAGCAACTTGAGACTATGTAACCTAAGTTGCTTGGACTGCGGATGGGTTAGATGGTTCTAAAGAAGCAAGTAAAACTCTGTATTAAATCAGAGCTGGTTCATAACAATGAAATAGAAGCAACTATCTAAGCATGTCAATAAGCAAATGACAAAATCAAAACTGGCACACAGCATGGCCTATGTTCAATTGAGTAACTGCCTATAGAATCAGAGTAAATGAAGCAAACAGGCAAAATAGAAACAAACAGAAGAAGAAGGAGCAACAACTAACCTGTGAAACCAGGTAGTAAAAGACAGCTAACTAACCTATTAAAGCAAATAGATGGGTATGCAAAGACAACTAACTACGACAGGCAAAAACTTCTCATTGAACAACTGTCTAGCCTAAGGGGTAAGTGGACTAAATTCTTAACTCAAAGCTATTTCTAATTCATGAAAAGGAAATATATTTAACTGAAAGAAAGAAAAACCAACAACTAGTCTTGAACCTATGATAATCAAAACTACTATCTAGTCTATCAAAACAAAGACTATCTACCCTACAGTAATAAAACTATCTTTTGAAACTATGAAAGCAAGGAACTATATATTTTGATCTATGAAAGAGGGAAAACTATGTCTTTTAACCTATGAAGCAAGAAAACTATTTCTTAATCTATAGAAGCAATAAAACTATCTTTTAACCTATAGAAACTCAAATATAGTGTTGGTGGTTGTGTAGATACCTCTGGTTTCCTTATGATATCTAGGTAGCACTTGACAACAAAAGATAGTCAAAGCTGGTATAAACTCAACAACGATCTCAATATAGAGTAGAAGGTATGGATTAAACAATCAAAGAGAGTTTAGCTATGACAAAAACAATGTTAAATACCCTACATATTCATGTATAAACCACATCGGATCCAACTGGATATCATTATACTTCTATACTACATAAGCAAAACTAAATTCAACCATTGACTAAAATTGCAATTTAATTCTAGGAAAGGAAATTCATAAATGAAACTATGTTACATCTATTCTAACAATTCAAGTTCAAACTACAATAAGAGGGTGCTTGAAAACAACAAGAATTAAAACATGACATTAAAAGTAAGCTGAAAATTACATTAATCAACAACTAATTAAACAAGATACATGTAAAGATAAGCAAGCTATAATGAAAAGCTGGAATTAACTCTATCCATCCATCAAATCCTTGTGAGAGAGAGAATCTAAATAAAAAACTTTGTTCTAGTCTAATTAAAACTTGTTTTAAACTTTAACGATAAAATCATAAATAAAGCATAATCTAACATCATTTGTGCATGTGGTTAGTATAGGGATTTGCAAATCCATTTCTAATCTACAATATCAATGCATGTTAACACATCTCATCATTCTAACATGGAAAAAAGAATCAAAATAATTAAACTACAACAAACTAATTAACACAATAAAAATATACAAAAGAGAATCAAAACAATTAAACTACAACAAACTAATTAACACAATAAAAATATACATGTACAGAAAAATAAAGAGAACAATTAAATCATAAAATGCATGAACAATACAAATATAGTTACCAGACTGCTGGTGGGCCCCCCAACAAGTCGTGGTAGCTCTCTAAAAGCACACCATGCTCTCAACAAGATGAATTCACCATAAAAACTCAAAAATGTAGTTCTAGTATAATCTGGCAATGTAAAAACTCAAAACTGAGTAAAAACGTATTTGTCCCTATCACGTTGATGTATCTACTGATTAACAACTATCTGACCATCCCAATGGTATTTATAAGCTTACAGACCAAGTGGTCGACCACAGGAGGGTCGAACCACTTCTAAATTTGGCAAATTACAATAAATGATGCCCTAACTGCTAAAACAAAGTGAGCCAATAATCGCTTAGCTAAACAACCAAATCTGAGTTGTCGGGAGCTCAGTAGCTAGAGGGGGCAAGCATAAAGAAAACCCATGTTCCCGATTCTCCCATCACTGGCCGCCAATACCATAACCACCAAGTCACCCTCCATTTTTGTGCAATATGCAGTGTTGGACAGAGTGTCGGATTGGGTACCGGAACGAGTGTTGGAAGGAGTGCCAGATCAAGTACCGGAAGCATAAACGTGGTGCATTTTCGCCCTATAACACCAAAAACGTTAATCAGATCCCTGGAAATGTAAAAACATGATGAATTATACTCGATACAATCATTAAACATGAATCATACATACCTTATGTCGATCATACCGTTTTAACATAAAATTCTTCAAAAATCTCCTTCAAAAGATGAAAAACACATATGTACATGCGGAAAAAGTGTATAAGAACCGTCATAAAAGTGATCATATACTGGGCCCAACATGGAGTTTGACGTCATGTGTTGATTTTTACTTCCAACGCTATCCCTCACTTTCTCATTTGTTTTTTCTTTTTCTTTTTCTTCTTGGTTCTCTTTGTCAGAATCGCCTTTATTTTTTGGTCTATTTACAAATCCTCTTGTTTGGGTGATGATTTCTTACGAGTTGGGATTGTTGTCACCCTCTTCAAATACATACATGGATCTCTCGCATCCGTCCATCTGCATAGTTTCAGAGCTTTCATTAGGTGAGTAACAATTATCTTGCTCAATTAATTTTTCTTCATACACATCATCCATAACAACTGCATTAGGAGTAGGTTTCCTAGGAACCCTTGGTCTTTGCAGATTATCCGTGTTTTCAAACCTCACATTGTTTTCTTGGGGAGGGTTCCTTCTTTTCTCTAGGATTGACATTCTTGGATTTGCCACATAATTATCTACCCTTCTCAGTCTAGTTATCTCATTTTGTATTTGCTTAATAGTTCTGTTCATCTGTGCAATTTCAATTCTTTGCTTAGTTTCCTGTGTTGCCACAAGATCAACCTTTACATCAGGTATGGTTCCCTTGAAAAATAATCCTCCCATTGTTTGGTTTTGAGTTGGTCTAGGCTTGAATTCATCATTATTTCTTGAACTGGAAGATCCTTGATTATCAATACTCAATCCTTACAGCTGCCTTTGTACTTTTCCCAATATAAGGTCGAGGTCGGAACCCATTTCAATCATAATTTCTTCCATTTAAATGGCTTTAGTCATTGCCTCCTCTAAGGTATCCATTTGGGATGTCCTGATAGCATATTTCACATTCGGGGGCATTGCATTCTTATAAAAAATGAGAATGACTAGGTTATTTGGTCTTTTATATTATGGAATCCTACTCAAGGTTTTATTGAACCTGAGATTAAAATCTTTTATTCTTTCATTCTTCCTCAAACCAATCTGGGTGAAATCGGTGAGAAGAGTATGATAAGAAATTGGAGGGGCGAACATAGTCAGGAACATAGCTTCGAGGTCATTAAGTGAGTGAATTGATCTAGTGGGAAATGTTGTATACCATTCATATGCTCTTCCTGATAAGGTTTGCAGAAACAACATTAGTATGACAACGTCATACTTAACACGGTGAAAATCACAAACATCAAGAAATAAGTGCAGATGCCTCTTTCCATCGATTGCTCCATCTCTGAAAAATTCCTTTAGGGTGCCCTTAGGGAGAACAGGGAGATCATGTTTCTCACCTATAAGATTCAGAGGGGAATCTATTACCCTCCTTCTATTTTCAAACCTTAAGTTCTCTTGATTTATTACAGCATATCTTCCACCTCCTTGTCTCTCCTCATGATGCTCGTCTCGTCTCAGGGTTGTTCATTTATTTCTACCATATCCGGAGAGATTCCAGGGATAGGATTTTCACTTCTAAGAATAAAGAGTTTCTTTCTTTTACTTCTAGTAATGGATCCCTTGTATTCGTCCAGCTTCAATCCCGACCTTATTCTTGTGTTGCTCTAGCTAGCCTTTGATTTCTTCAGTCTTGTCGCTCTTCTCTCCTCTGTCTCTAGAGGATTTATCTTTCTTCTTCTTCTTGGACTAAGATATTCCAGGACCTTTCTAACTCTTCTCGAGTCTCGATTATTGTTATTACTAGATTGTATAACTGATGTAAGATGTTGCGTTGATTGTTCAATCCAATATCTAATAGGGGTTGATCAGCCTGAGGAAAAGTCATATATTTTTTCAAAAAATGCTAGACCATGTTCAAAATTTCAGTTCATTCCCCAGTATGGTCTCCAAAAATGTTGATGCTTGAATCTGTTAGGAACGAAATGACAACCTCACAAGGATGTAAATCCCCCTACATTTTTATAGAGGTGGTACTCCTCTTTTTATTTTCTTGGGATTTCTACATACTCAAAATGTGGGACTTGACAGAAGTCCATCGTAGTAATTCAAAGAAACATAAATATTGCGAGAAAATAAAAGGAAAATGATTTTGTTTTCTTTTTATAGAAAGTTCATGAGAAAGGACTAGGAATCACACACTTCACACATTTAAAGTAAATAAGCAAAATTTCCTCACATCCATCATAGTTTAAGGTAAATATTTCAAATCACATAAAATAAAAAGAAGATGATTTGCATGTATTAGAGAACTTTAATAGAGTGGACACATGGAAAGCTCAAAAAAAGATCATGATATATCAACTTCAAATACTTTATATTCTGGAAACAAGGTTACAAAGCACAGTCGAGATTGTTCCAAAAGTAGCTCTCTTGAGATTTCTAAAAAATATATAGTCTGTTACATATTCTTTGAAATTTTAAATGTGTTTGTCTTAAAGACTAGGATTGGGGATTTCATGGACCATAAAGCAAATAAATACAAGAAATAAGATTTTAGAAGGAAGACGGTGGGCGGTAGAAGAACAACAAGACCTGGTAAGAATAAAAGAGAAGATATCAATCTTCAGTTAAACCTTTCTAGTGAAAGAGGTGGAAGAACTAGATGAAGGAATTGATATAGAGAAAGAAGGATATGATCAACATAAACTTACTATGATGGCCTCTCATATTTTCACTTGCTTGTTGATGTCCTTTTATCGTTTTCATCAATGATTACAAGAACCGTCTGAACTGCTTCTTACCCTTCATTGGTCAGTTTATCGATAGCTTTCTTGAACCATTCTTCGATGTAACTTTTCATTGGTGCCACGTTGATTTCATGCCGGATTTTGATATTGAATAGCTCACCCTCCAAGTCTCTCAAATCAAGGAAAATTCCATGTAATGCTTCTTCAATATCCTGATTTTTCATGGAGTAGTCCACTATCCTGCCTATGTCATCCTCATTATATTCAAGTATACCATAGAACTTTTCAATTAACAACCCTTTAAAGATCTAAACTTTCTCATCAAATTGTTGCTTTGTTAGGAACAATTAGTTGATGATCAACTTAGGATATTTTACTTCGTTAGTGTTTCCGACTAAGTCTACCTCTGTGGGTCTTTTTAATAGTTCTTCCCTCCTCGATATGGCTTGGCTGCACGTTTGAACAATGTTATTCAATTTTTTTATCTTTTCTTTCTAGCACACGTTCAAATGTTTAATCCGACTTGGAGAGGGAAGATCCTCCTCTCTTCTCCTTAGCTTTGTCATGTTGGAAACTTTAACACCGAAGGGTACCACATCATCAAAGTAAAAACCTTCTTCATTTTTTAGGTCAGCTTGCAAATACTCATGAAAGGCATGCACCCTTGAGCCAAAACAAATCATGTTCTTTGAAATTTCCCAAGCTTCTATGATCAATGCCATTATTTTCTTGATATTATTTTCCAAATAGCTCCTCGCTAATGTAAGTAAGCTTGAGGATCCTTTTAATTTAGCAGCGGATGTGGTGGATCCAAAAATTTCCAAAGGGAGGACAAGGAGTGGAAGAGGCATTAAGGTCTCTTCTAGTTCCTTAATCCTCTCCTTTAACTTTGTATTTTCCACTTCAGAACCTGCAATGGAGTCTTCCAATGCATCGCCAGTTGCTCTATGAATTCTAGAAATCTAGGAAGGTCGCATATTTCTTAGGTTAACCTCTGAATGAGACTTCCCTTTTTTATTCTCCACATCACTCTTCTCAATAATTAATTTCTTAGATTAGTTGTCAAAGACAGTGTTCTAAAATACAGATGACTCTTTTTCATCGAAGGTATCATTCTCAATAATTCTCAACGATGGATTTTGGTGGGCCATGCCTCCTGGTTGATCAATGTTAGGAAAAAAATTCTTGATGTCAACCTCAAGCTCCATATTTTCGAGGGAGAATTTTTTGATGTCACTTTCGACGTGAGCCCAAGTTATTATCTTCTTTTTCTTCTAGAAAAGTATAGATAAATGAATTACTAAATCCCATTGCTAACATATGTTCCAAAAAAAATCCATTAGGGTCAAACCCTTTTATCCTTTCAGCATACTTGAGATTCAGATTGTGGAAGTGGTTTTCAAATTCATCGATTTTGTTCATATTTCTGAATACAAAGTCCCCAATTTTCCAAGGCAAGGGTATGAATTGATTTTTCCGTTTCTCATGAAAAAAGTGCAGCCAAAAATTATATTTCCTTGCCACCTCTGTAATAAACATTATGTCGGATATATGACATGGAAGAAAGGAAGGATTTTCCTTAGAAATGAAAATCCTGATAACATTGTAATTTTCCATTTTCTCCAACATCCCCTTTTTATCCCGGAATTTACTTGCCTCGGAGGATATTCTGGGGGTATCTTTTCCAAACAACAATCCTTTAAAAACCGAGACAAAGTCATTGAAAACTTCATAAAAATGAAAGGAAGTTGTGTGCCTCCACAACGCTTGGTACCAAAATGTCAGTGGGTCGAATTCACAATTCACCTTCTTGTAGATAGACAATTTAGGAAATTGAGAGCAATATGCGATCGCAAATACAAAATAAGAGGTGATAAAGAATTTCTTATCCTTTTTGTACTATGATAATTGGGAAGATATTTCAATGAAAATCAGTTTTCCCCAATCAAAAATGGCTTGCTCTTTGACAGTAAAATATAAGATATAAAGAATCATACAAGAAATATTGGGAGTACTTTCTTGGCCTGTCACCCTGGTGAATAACCAAGCAATTTCACGAAAGGGGTTTTTGAACGAGTTGACTTGCAACTTGGTAATATCTTCAGGGATGGTTGTGGGATTATCCAAGAACGCAGGCAAGAGGTCAAGGCTGTTGTCATTCTTTTTCAATAAATCCCTACAATCCTCCCCTTTGAAAGTAAGTGTTGGCTCGGGGAGCTTCAACACTTTACGGAAAAATATAGGTGAAAGAGAGATGGGAGAATGGTCTTGAAGTTGAATAATCCATTGACTTGGTATATATTTCTCAGCACACCAGGAAACCAGTTCCTTGTAGTCAAAAACCTTAGGGACACACCCTGCCCGAGAAATTCCAAACGTCTAAATTAATTATTTTTGAGAAGAAGGGGATGAATAGTAAGAATACGGTCTAGACCACTAAAAGTTCTGGTCCTCACATCCAAAAATGTTCAAAGTATCTCCGTAGAACTTTTGTCAAGTTGTTGTTGCCATAAGTTGATGAGAGCATTCTTTTAATCCAGATAATATTTGAAGTGAGCACTTGAGAGAGATAATATAATCTTCCGCAAATCGTGATTTAATGTGGTTTAATAAGAAATCTCCTCGAGCCCTTCACTAATTAATGACAATCTTTACAGAACCTGCATGATGAGTTATTAGCTTTAAACCATACTAAATGCATATTGGGAAAAGTGTGAAGGTAGCGGGGACGGATGAGAGAAATTAGGATTTGAGAATTTTGTGAACCTGGGAACTCGCGAACCCGTGATCACGAAAGGTCGAAAGTTGGCTAAGTGTTGGAATGTGGTTTGACGGATTCAATATAGGAGAGATGAGATACTTAGGATCTCGGGGAGTCCGTTGGTTAAAATGTAGATCATAGATCTCTTGGNTCAAGTTGTTGTTGCCATAAGTTGATGAGAGCATTCTTTTAATCCAGATAATATTTGAAGTGAGCACTTGAGAGAGATATTATAATCTTCCGCAAATCGTGATTTAATGTGGTTTAATAAGAAATCTCCTCGAGCCCTTCACTTATTAATGACAATCTTTACAGAACCTGCATGATGAGTTATTAGCTTTAAACCATACTAAATGCATATTGGGAAAAGTGTGAAGGTAGCGGGGACGGATGAGAGAAATTAGGATTTGAGAATTTTGTGAACCCGGGAACTCGCGAACCCGTGATCACGAAAGGTCGAAAGTTGGCTAAGTGTTGGAATGTGGTTTGACGGATTCAATATAGGAGAGATGAGATACTTAGGATCTCGGGGAGTCCGTTGGTTAAAATGTAGATCATAGATCTCTTGGTTTCAAAATGTACATCGTGGAATGAGGGATATGAAAGCTTGAACCCTCGCACTCGGGAACCTGTGACTGCAGAAACGTTTAAGTATAGGATGATACGACGGTCGGTCAAACTCATGATATGGGAATATGAATAGAAGTGAGAACCCGCGAACCAGTCGTTTTCAAAAAATGACTAAGTATAGTAACTAGAAAGGGAGAATAGAAGGGAGAAAAGAAAAGGGGAATTTGGGTAAGTATAGAAGAGGGAAAAGAAATGGACAAAATAAGATGGGAAAATAGAAAAGGGGAGGAAAATTTCGGAAGCGGAAATTGATCTCAACAGGCACTAAAAGTTAAGCTAAGGCATAAGTTCCTTTACTTCACATGAATAATAAGGAATGAATTTTCATTATAAACACCAATGTTTCAACCACCACAATTCATGTGGCATGGGAATTTTAAAAGAAAATACAAATTTAAATCAAGGGATAAGAATGACCCACGAAATTAATGGACGATGGTTGAGTCATGATCTTGCAGAGGCCATAACTTGAGCTCCGGGTGTCAGAATTGCACAAAGTTTATACCGTTGGAAAGGTATTTTGACGAAGAAGATTATGGTATAGTTTATAAGGGCTGAAAATGGCCAATTGTTTCCAAAAAAAATGAAGTATCAGTCAGATTCATTTTTAATGGGTCTCCGTGACAACTCAACTTCACGAGCTCATATCTTGAGATCCGGGAGTCGGATTTGGGAAAAATATATATCATTGAAAATTAAGACGATGAAAGATAAGATATGAAGTGATTTAAATGGATGAAAATTTGACTATCACTTCCAGAAAATTAAAATACAGTCCTATTATTTTAAAGGGCAATTAATTAAATTTTGAAAATAAAATTTTATTTAAAAAACTTTTATTAAAAAAAGGAAAGGGGCCCATTTTAAAGATACAAATGATAATGATGTGAACTCATTTATAAAACTTAAATGAGACATTAATTAAAGTGAATGATTCAATAAAAGAAAATTGTACGGAAAATTTAAGAAGGAAAAACCCTAACTACTCAAGTAATTAGAAGATCTAATTTTAAAAAGGAGAAGAAGTGCTTCATCAAGGGTTCAATAATAAAAATGATTAGAGGGGCAGGGCAGAAGATAAGAAGAAAAAGAAGGTACAACCATGAAGATACAACCAATCTTTTGATCAACAAAGAAATATCTCCATCTTCTCTACTCTTTCTCTTCTTCTATACCATTTCTTATAGCTTTATGCTTGAATCTCTGAATTGGGCACAAGGATGAGTTCTTGAGTGTTCTTCTTGTATTCTTCAAAAGAATTTTCTTATATGATCATGGAGTATTTACATCCATATACATGACTTCCAGATATTTTGTAATGAAGAACATATTTTATGAATAAAACTCCATAAAGAATTACTTCCGGGTTGATTTTGATTGTATCTTGTAGCTTTGAGTCTTAACTATGAGATATTTGAAATTGATCTATCAAATTCTCTTTTGATATTTATAGTAATACTCTTTTAAAATTATTTGAGATGATCAAATTATTCTCTCCTATTTCTCGTGAAGAATATATGGATGCATTTATATTTGATTAAGAAGGTTGTGTCTGTGATGCTAATCACAAAGAAATTCTGATGTTGAAGCCCTCCTTCAATCTTTTCTATTGTTAGAAGAATTCTTGCTGCACATAAATATCAGATCAAGTTATTGAAGAAATATTTTTATTGGATAAATTTGAGCAATAAATAGCTATGGTTTGCTTCCTAATCATTCTCCTAATCCGATATATTCAAGATATATCTTTTTGCCAAAGAGGAGTACCACCTCTCTAAAAATGCATGGGATTCATATCCTCGTGAGGTTGTCGTTTCGGTCCTAACAGATTCAAACGTCAACAATTACCCTCCTACAATGACAATATTCAATATGATAACCCCAAGACCTTGGAAGAAACCACAAGGAGAGAAAGGCATGTTTATGAGCAAAGCAAAGGAAGGCCAGTGTTCCAAAAGGCTTGGAACGACAAGATGAAAGGGAAAAATGACCAAAGGTAGAAAGGTTTTTAGCCACCCTTTTTCAGGAACAACTCCCAAAAAAATCAACAAGGTCAGTCAGCCCAAAATGAGCACAAGGTGACAGATTCATTTGGGAAAATGCCAAGGAAACAATCTGTGCAATGTTGGGGATGTGAGGGAAATCATTTATATATGTATTTCCATTACAAAGGAGAAAGAATGAGGATTGTCCACAACATTCAGGAGGATGAAATAGTTGAATACATGGGAGGAAACATGCCAAGGATTTATGCATCCTTGTACAACAAGAAAGTGTAATATCAATCCCCCATGATCGAAGTGGAAGGTAAGATCGACAATCATCCCATATCAATTTTGATTGATTCTAGAGTTAGCCATAGTTACATAAATTCTAACATTGTTGAAATATTCCACTTGCAAAGAAGTAAGCATGATAAATCTTGGTTAGTTCACTTAGCCACGGGGGCTAAGAGGAAAATCAATGAGTTGGTTAAATATTATCTAATAGACATGAATGGAGTTAGCACAAAGGTAGATGTAAACATCATACCATTGGGTTGATATGATTGTCTAATTGCCATGGATTGGTTAGAAGAACACCATGTTTTCCTAGATTGTTACAACAAGACAATCACATGTCTTGATGAGGAAGGGAAACAAGGCAAGATTCAAGGCATTCCAAGAGTTTTATCTGTTAAAGATATTTTAGCTATGCAACTGAAAAAGAGTTTCAAGAAGGGATGCCGTGTTTTTGTAGCCCATATGGAAGAGGCAACAAAAGATAAAGTGACAAGCATTGAAGACCATCCATTCTTGAGGGATTTTGAAGAAGTTTTTAGAGAGATATTGGGATTTCCAACAAAAAGAGACATTGGTTTCTCTATTGATTTCAAAGCCAAGAGTTTCCCCAGTGTCCAAGACATCATATTGAATGGGTACACCAGAATTGAAAGAGTTGTAGATGCAACTTGAAGAATTGTTAAGGAAGGGGTATATACACCCAAGTGTGTCACTTTGGGGAGCCCTGGTTCTCTTTGTTAAGAAGAAATATGTAACCTTAAGGTTGTGTATTGATTTCAGGAAGTTGAATAAGGTCACCATAAAGAACAAGTATCATTTGCCAAGAATTGATGATTTGTTTGATCAACTGAAAGGTGCAAGAATATTTTCGATTTACTTGAGATCAGGCTATCATCAAGTAAGGATAAAATAAGAAGACATCAGTAAGACAAAATTTATGACATGATATGGGCATTATGAATTCATGGTAGTACCATTTGGACTATCAAATGCCCCAGTAGTCTTTATGTGCTTGATGAATGAAGTGTTCAGGGAGTACCTGGACAGGTTTGTGATTGTGTTCCTAGATGATATACTTGTATACTCTAATTCATAAGAGGAACATGAGAAACATTTGAGAATGGTGTTGCAAATTTTAAGAGAGCATAAATTGTATGCAAAGCTAAGTAAGTGCATCTTTTATCAAAATAAGATTCACTAGTTGTGGCATATAATTTCAACGGCAGGGATAGAAGTTGATCCTGAAAAGATAGAGGCCATTAGAGGATGGCCAACACTGAAGAATGTGATAGAGGTCAAATCATTCATGGGTATTGTCGGTTATTACCGAAGATTCATAAAAGAATTTTCAAAGATCGCAAGTCTAATCACTTCTTTGCAAAAGAAGGGAGTGAAGTTCGAGTGGACTTCAAAGTGTGCAAAAAGATTTCAACAATTGAAGGAAATATTTACAAGTGTGTCAATATTAAAGATTGCATATCCAAATGAATATTTTGTTGTGTGCACCGATGAATGCAAGGAAGGGATCGATGGATTCCTTAGTCAAAAGGATCATGTGGTATGCTATGAGTGCAGAAAATTAAAAGGGCATGAAAGGAATTATGCTACCCATGATCTAGAGTTAGTATCAATTGTACATGCATTAAAAATGTAAAGACATTACCTAATGGGTAAGAAATTCGAGCTAAGGACAGACCACAATGGTCTGAAATATTTGTTTTGACAACCAACACTAAATGCTAGGCAAACTAGATGGCTAGAATTCATGAGTGAATATGACTTCGAAATTAAGCATATAAAGGGCAACGAAAATCAAGTGGTCGATGCACTTAGCGGTAGAGCTCATGAAGTGCATGGTGTAGCCATTAGCATGTACAGGACTGATCTGAAAGATCAAATTTTTGCAGCAGCAAATTCATATCAGAATTACTTAAAAATAAATAGATATTACAACAAGGTAATTTTGAAAGGAGATTTAATTCTTATGAGTTGAAAGAAGATGGAATTATCATGTTCAAATGAAAGGTATATGTGTTGACTTCCAGTGAGCTAGAAAATGCAATGTTGAAGGAAAAGCACAATGTGTCATATGTTGGGAACCCAGGTTATCAAAAGACCATTGCAGTTGTGGGAAGCCAATACTTTTAGCCAAGAATGGAAAAGGAAGTGGATAATTACATAGTTAGATGTCTAGAATGCCAAAAGGTAAAGACAGGGCATAGACATCCAGCAGATTTGCTACAACCATTGCCCATTCCAAAATGGAAGTGAGAAGTTTTTATAGTGGATTTTATTACAAAGTTTCCTAGAAGAGTGAAGAAAGATGGTTCCATCATGGTGGTGGTGGATAAATTGACTAAAGAAACACATTTTATTCAAGTAAATACTACACACAAGGCAACAAATATTGCATATGTATACATGAAAGAAGTTTCCAGGCTACATGGCATGTCGAAGGCAATAGTTTCAGATAGAGATCCAATGTTTACATCAAATTTTTGGAAGGTTTTACTCAAGGGATTTGGAACAAATTTAAATCTTAGTACAATGTATCATCCAGAGTCAGATGGGAAAATAGAGAGGAATAAAATGATAATTGAGGACATGCTTAGAATGTATGTGATGGACCAACCATCAAAGTGGTAAGATTATATTCATTTAGTTGAATTTTCCTACAACAATGGGTATCAAGCCTCATTGAAAATGACTCCTTTTGAAGCATTGCATGGCAGAAAATGTAACACACTAGTGAGTTGGGATAATCCAACAGATAGAGCAGTTGTTGGGATAGAATTGTTAAAAGAAATGGAAGAGTAGATGGCAAAGATAAAGCATAATTTAAAAGATGCCCAGGATAGAAAGAAAAGTTATGCAGATAAGAACATAGTGTTTATATATTTTAGAGTGGGCGAACATGTGTTTCTAAAAGTAAAGGCAAAGAGAATTTCACTAAGATTAGGAAGTTGCCTGAAGTTGGCAACAAGATATTGTGGACCTTTTGAAATCTTAAAAAATATAGGGTCAGTTTCATACATGCTAGCATTTCCTAGATCCATGAGAGTGCATAATGTATTTAATGTATCATTATTAAAGAAGTATGTGTCTTACCATTACCACATAATTTATTGGAATGTGATCCAGGTGAAGCATGAAGGGGATTTCTGGGTGGAACCAATACGTATCCTGGACTGGAAAGTAAAAGTGCTCAAGAACAAGGTCATAGGGTTGGTAAAGGTTAAATGGACCTACTACGGTTCTGAAGATGCTACATGGAAGCATGAATAAAACATACGGGTAGAGTACCCACAAATTTTTGGCAATTTTGAAGAAGACAGAATGCAAGACTTCATTTTGAACAACTAGAGTTCCAGAACCACATCTTAGATTCCTAAAAACCTATGATGGGACCCTGATAAAAGAATGAATCATTCCTTGGGTTATCTCTGATAAATGAATGGTATATCCCTTGGGTTAACCTTGATAAATGAATGGTTCATTCCTTGGGTCGGCGAGTTGTGAGGAACAAGATATTATGGTTGGAACTACTGCTGGAGTTGTAAAATTGTAGAATTTTATTTTCTAAGTATTGTGATGTAAATTTGCATATATGTATATCAGCATAGTGTGCACCGAGTATGGTGAAAATTTGTAGGGGAGGAGAATGTAACATCCCCACTATAATCCTCGGTTTAATTAATACTTAATGTAGATAAAATATGTGGCTACGACCAAAACAATGTAATATGGTAATTGTATTTCTATGTTTTAATAATAAAAATGTGATGTCAGCTTCTAAGGGGACATGGACAATAGATGGGGGTTGAATTAATTCAAAAGAGGGGGGAGTGTCTAGGATAATGGCCAAGAGGGATCCAAGTGGGAATTACCCATGCATATTAATTCAAACCATTTTCCTAAATTTGTATATGAACCTTCTAATTTTTTATTGAGTGTTCCCAAAGCCAATCATTTAATGCATGTAAGAGGGTGGGTGTGAGTAGTCACATCCCAAATTTATTGGGGACATGGGGGTTGAGTACAATCATCTTGGGAAAGAGTGTGAGTCAAGAAAGGCAAGCCAAAGGGAGAAAATTTGTATGGGTGGAGATATCAGTTTTACACATGGAGTTTTTTTGCATGAGGAGCAAGTAGAGAGGAAAAAGAGAACTTGAAGCTAGTGCATCCATGGAGGGTGAATTCTAGAGAACGATGGAGTGCATTTCGAGCATTTTGGAGCTGGAAACTGAAGAACCAGGTTGTCAGACGTGAAGAGTGAACTCTTGAGTGAGTTGAACTAAAACAGCAAGTGTTTTTTATTGTTTGATGGTAGTTTTCCTAGCAACAGGTTCCCTTGAGTTCCCAGCTGAGATATTCCTAGCTAATTGTTGTATAGAGACCCTGATAAACGAATGGGATGCTCGAGATCAGAGGAATATATCTGGTGGAAAATCAAGATAGTTGTAGGAAGATATCAGTGGGTTGTTGGTTTTATGAGTTGTGAGTGGACTATGAGAGACCACCCTCTTTTGTGGATTACTAGACTCAGCTTAGGGGTGACTAGATGTTGATATTTGGAACAATCAGTCTATGGTTGGGTGGAACGTCTATACCAAGCAACTGGTTGCACAACCATTATTAAAAGATAAGTGTTTATCTTTTTTCTACCTTGTATTTATGAGTTATCTGTTGTGCATAATCTTTGTAAATGAGAATGATTTATATGTTGTTGTAATGAAGTTTAATATTTGCATTCATATCTATTTTAGCATGTCGTAGATGCATATAAATAATGGTAACAATTAGCAGTTAAATTTGGTTGATATCCGTAGCTATAAGCTACAGAAAATCAGTTAGTTGTAAAAAGAATTAATTTAGTTAGCAAAAATTTTGTTTTTATGAGTATTCCGCACTACAATGTCCCTCGGTTGGGTTGGGGGTTCGTTATACCTAGATTGCTACTCCTCACATTCTAACATAAGATTATCAATATGATTAGAATTAGATCATTGTATCCAATGTCTATCTCACAACAACAAACCCAAGCATCTAAGAAAAGAAAGTTGCCAAAAAAGGGATGATTTTATCATAAAAGGCCCACATGGTTTGAATATCATCTAAACTTAGAAAGCTCAAACATTGTTTGAAGGTACTTACTCCATGATGGAATTTGGCTCGTGGCCATGCCATCATACATGAATATCAAGTTGTTCTTACTTCAATTGCATGCATTGGACTAACAAATCCATAATGAAATATTGAATTCAAATAGACTCTAAGGTTATTTGAATTGTGTTAATGCATGAATCTAACTAATGCACCAAATCAAGTTAGTAGAGCTTCTCAAGGGAATTCAATGTCAAAATACTCAACATTGTTTCAAACTCGATGCATTCTAAGGTTGTCAAATTCACAAATATCCACAAGCAAACAATGTAGTTGAGCTAAGCATGCTTACATTCAATTAAACTAGAAATTTCATTTGAACTTTATTCATGAATAGAATTAGCTCATTTTATCATCAGCCATTAGCTTATTAATATGAGCATTCGAATTCAAATAATTAACCAATTTTCACTTAGGCATTTTGTCAAACAATTTGTATGCAACTGTGAATTCAACATAAAATTCACATTATCTACCCATATTGAACCTGTTAAAAACCAAGCTATGATACCACTCTATCATGTATTTGATGTCTCCCTTGACCATCGGGCTGGAAATCCTTTCCTTAATTAACCAATTGTTAAGCTAAATTCTAAACTCTAACAATRTTTTCATATGAATTCATATGCACAAACAATATAACAATGCAATAACAATGCATAATTCAAATTCATTTGTTGCCCATTAAAATCAACACACCACACATCATATTGCAAATAGAAATCATTCCAAATAGAGATATATATGAATACTTATATATAAATCAATGCAATTCCACCAAGCATGTTTTTGAGGAGCATTTTTTCAGCCAGACATAGGAATCAAATATATATTCCATTCCCAAGTTATCCCATGATATCACCAAGGTGAAGGGGCTGATAGGCTAAGGTTTCACTCAAGTCACATACCCAACCTAGTTTCTCTTATACTTGGCCATATTTCTCACCACAAAATACTCTAAGTAATCATATAGCTAGCATAGCCATGGCACTCCCTTCAACTAGCCCACACAACACAAGGAAAATATTTCCCTTCTTTGCTTGGTAGTTCCTTAGGAATATTATTCTTCCAATGCTCTTCTGTGTGGGATGGAAGAGCCCAATCTATTGTTTTCCTTAAAGAACAACCCATCATAGTTATATCTTAGCTCTTGATAACTCAATGAGAAACAATATACAGGGGAAATGATGGTTTTCTATGTGACTTGACCTCTATTCTCTTATGTAGCCACCTTCACAAGTTTGATTCTTAGTCTCAAGCATGAGAATGTAGTTCCCTAGATCTTCAATAGTGTCTTTTGGCATGTGAGGATATGGTTTGAATGGTGAGAAGAATGGTAGCAATGGCTAAGAATATGAACGAACTCAAATTTGCACGGGAGGAGGAATTGACGGGAATAGATAAGGTTTGAATTTCTATAAGGTTTGAATTCCCATGAGGATGGGATCTCTTACACTCCTTCCTCCTTTTGTACTCAACCACCATGTCATCATACCTGTGGTGTTTATTTTTCAATAGACAAGGTTTAAGCATGAAATTCATGTAACATCCCGCTTTTTGCACGTACTGAGCGAACTTATTCTTTGAGGACACTTGCTTTCAAGTGATCCAGATTATTATACTATTGGTCGTTTGATTATGATTATGAGGCATTATGGATATGATCATATGTTATTTTTTGTATTTACATAGACATGTGATATTGACTCAATTCTCCTAACTGTGCAGGACTTTGGACCTCGAGGATGCAGAGGCATCGATGAAACCCTTGGACTCTGGATCGAGTCAGGGAGTGAAATATGGGGGTTGATTGTTGTAGATATTACACATGTACATCTGATTAGATGTTATGATGATTGATTATTAATGCTAACATGATTTGTTGATGATGCAGGATGACAATAGCTTGCCAACCAGACTCACATGTGGAGTAGAGGGGTCACGCACGACAACCAGAGACCTGAGGGAGAGGTGTGATAACAGCCCTGCCACAGCCTACTAGCACTCCCTCTGTGGCTCGAACTATAGGTTGACGAATACATAGTTCGAGAAGACCCACGATGTCATGAGGGAAGACTGTGAAAGTCACTCATGATGATTCTAAGGGGCGCGCAATAAGGCGGGGGCCTTATTCCTTAGAGGCCCTTAGTCTCCCACAAGATCACCTGGCGGAGTATTGACTCCAGGGGTTTTTTATGTCTACCAAGTCAGTCAAGAGGCGAGTGGCACCCTTGGATCACGTAGTGCGTCCTGAAGGGCACGTCAAGCAAGGAAAAAGAAAAGAGGCGAGTGGCACCCTTGGAGCACGTAGTGCATCCTGAAGGGCACGTCGTGCAAGGAAAACAAAAAAAGGAGAGTGGCACCCTTGGAGCACCTAGTATGTCCTGAAGGGCATGTCGTGATTTCAATAAGTGAATAATCTTGGTCGGCCTTAA
>SNQJ01S0028273.1:39040-68357 GCA_010110895.2 Picea sitchensis | reverse complement strand
AGACACCTCCCCTTTTCCCCATTTAACTCAATATGCCTACGAGGATTCCCTCATGAACAGTCAAATAAATGAGCTAAGTAAGGGTGAGAAGACAAATAGTGGTCCCAACAAATACAACCTCTGGTATAATAAGAAAGAAGGAAAGTCGGACATCTCTGATCAGCCCTCCAGAGCAGAGAAGCCTGCTAAAGACGCAACAAACAACAGCAAGGAAAAGAAAGCTCAGAATCCTCCACCAATAACCAAAGATCTCATCCCATAGGTGAGAGAAATTCTCAAGCCCCCTTCCTGCTTTAACTTTGATCATGAAATTCAGAAGATCAGAAACCCAGTACCCCTTTCAGAGCTAGTCAAGCATGAAGATTTCAAAAAATCCCTCTCTAAGTTGTTGCAGTCTGAACCATCCCCTCATTCCAGAGACTCAGTAAACCTCCAAGACAAAAATCCAATAGTCATAGGTCCTATGGTAGAAGACAAGGATGACTCATCTCCCCCTTCTATACATCACTAAACATACATGACAAGGTGTTGCATAATTGACTGATGGACTTCGGGGCATCTCATAATCTCATGCCCAAAACCATCATGGAAGAACTCGAATTAGAAAACACTAAAGATTATCATGATTTATATTTTTTTGATTCAAGGAGAGTGCAATGTCTTGGGGTCATCAAATATCTAGTGGTGACCTTGTTTCATCTACCCATGAAAAGTGTGGTCATGGATATTGTGGTGGTTGATGTTTCTCCCAAGTTCGACATGTTGTTATCAAGATCTTGGATAAAAAGGCTCGGAGGAATGTTGAATATGGACCTCACATATGCTACCATACTTGTGTTTGGGGGGGAGCATAGGAGACTATACAAGGAAGCTCAGTTGGCCTACATTATTAGTGATGAAGAAGACCCCACCAATCATCCTATCTTTTCCCTTGATACTGAGTTGGGGTCTAGTTTATTACATCGCACTAATACTCCTGAACCTCCTCTTGAGATCAGAAATCCCATTACTCTCTGTGAATACCCCCCTCTGATTACCTTTGTGTGGAATATGTTCTTCGATGGAGCCTCTTCTAGAGAAGGTGTTGGTGCTAGAGTTGTTTTTTTGTCACCTTTTCAAGAAACCATATCTCTGTCATACAAATTAGAATTTGAAACTACCAATAATGTGGCAGAATATGAAGTTATTGTTTTAGGTTTGAGGGCTTCGAAAGACATGGGGATTGAAGATATAGCAGTCTTTGGAGACATTGAACTAATTGTTCATTAGATAAAAAAAATGTTTATCAAACCAAACACCCTCAGCTCAAAAGTTACAGAAATTAAGTGTGGGATTCGGTTGACAGATTTTCTTGGCTTTCAACATTTCATTTGTTCCCAGAGAAGAAAATACTATGGTTGATTCTTTGGTCGTCTCAGCGAGTCAGTTCAGGATCCCACTGCCACCTAAGCTCAGGTATGATGTCGAGATTAGATATAGGCCCTATGTACCTGATAATATCAAGCATTGGAAGGTGTTCAAGGATGATCTTGAAACCAGAAGATTTCTTGAGTCGGTTGATGAGTTCTCTACATTACACATTGGTCAGGATCATGATTCTGAGGGTGACCCTCCCCCTGAAGTATTTTTGAATAAAATTGCTAATCATTGTATTGTTCAGTTGGCTAGCAATCACATTTCAAAGGGACTAGTTCCTTTAGAAATATTGTTCGATGGGAACAATGTGGTAGTAAAGGGTAAGGTTTCGAGCGAGGATGTTGATGTGGCTGATTGTAATATTGTCACAAAGAAGAATCCGAAGTTCGTCAAGTTGTCGAGCGGCTTGTCAAAGGAACAAAGGGTCGAGTATGATGAGTTATTAAGATAATTTGATGATTTGTTTTCCTGGACCTATGAAGACCTCGAGACATATGACACCAGCATCATTGAGCATAAGATCCCATTGAAAGAGGAGGCCAAACCATTTAGGCAGAAATTAAGACAAATAAATCCTATGTTGTTGCCTATTATGGAGAGGAAGGTGAAGAAGTTGTTGGATGTCCAGATTGTTGTCCCTTTGAGATATTTTGAATGGGTGGCCAACATTGTCCCGGTGAGGAAAAAGAACGGAGAAATTAGACTTTGTGTCGATTTCAGGAACCTGAACAGGAGCTTTAAGAAGGACAATTACCCGCTACCAAAAATGGAACACATATTGCAGAGGGTGACAGGTGCATCCAGGATTTCCATGATTGCTGGATTTTTTGGCTACAATCATATCTCTATCCTGCCTAAATACAGAGAAAATATATCCTTCACCACTCCTTGGGGCACATTCATGTATGCCAAAATTCCCTTTGGATTGATGAACATAGGAGAAACCTTCCAGCGAGCCATGGACATTGCCTTCATTGGAGAAAGAGATAAATTTGTGGTCATTTATCTGAATGACATAATAGTCCTCTCTGAATCTGATAAAGAACATTGTCAACATCTCAGGAAAGACTTCTCGAAATGCAGAAGGTTTGGTCTCTCCCTAAATCCCAAGAAGTATTTATTTTCCATGAAGGAAGGAAAAATTTTGGGACACATTGTATCAGTCGAAGGGGTCAGGATTTATTCAAGTAGGGTAGAAACTATTCAAGCCTTTTCTCTTCCCAGATCCAAGAAGGAAATTCAATTCTTCCTAGGAAAAATCAATTTTTTACGAAGGTTTGTTTCAAATTTTGCTTAATTGGTGAAGCATATCACAGCCATGCTCAGGAAGGGGAATGAAGTAAGATGGATTGTTGAGTCTAGAGAATCCTTCAACCAAATCAAGAAGGCATTGACCAAAGTACCTGTGCTAATCAGTCCCGATTATTCCAAGGATTTTCTTATTTTTTCCTTTGCTTCTTTTGATACAGTGGCAGCTATTTTATTGCAGAAAAATGTTGAAGGGCTTGAGCAGCCTATTTCCTTTTTCAGTAGGGCATTAAGGGATGCAGAGATCATATATGACATCATGGAGAAGCAGGCCTATGCCTTGGTGAAATATCTCAAAGCTTTCAGAGTCTATGTTCTACATTCAAAAATCATTGCATATGTTCCTTCAGCTTCTGTGAAGGACATTCTCATTTAGCCTGACATAGACGGGAGAATGAGCAAGTGGATTGCCAAAATCCTCGAATTTGATCTGGAAATAAAACCCACCAAGATAGTTAAAGGCCAAGGTTTAGCCAAGTTGTTGGTTGAATCTAATTGTAAAGATTTGGGGGTTACCTTCATCGACACTTGCTCAGAAAATCAGCAGGCTGAGTTGTCTGACAGAAATTCTCAGGACAGCCCTCCATTATCACAATGCGCCTGGTATAAAGACATTATATATTTCCTACAAGAGTTAAGGCCTCCATATGGTATGGGAAGGAGAAAGGCAAGAGATTTAAAGCTCAAAGAAATCAGATATTTCTTTATTGATCAGGTCTTGTATTGGAAAGACCCTCTAGGAGTGATTCTGAGATGTCTAGACACACGGGAGGTCCAAAGGATTATGTTTGGTTTTCATAGAAGCCTATGTGGGGGACATCATTTCTAGAAAACCATGGCCTACAAAATTCTCAGGGCTCGGTACTACTGTCCTACTCTATTCACTGATGTCTGTGAAAAAACCAGGGCTTGTATCAAATGCCATAAATTCTCTAGGAAACAGTAGCTCAAGTCCCTACCACTTAAGCCTGTAGCAGCTTCAGGTCCCTTTCACCAGTGGGGCCTAGATTTTATTGGGGAGATTCACTCTCCATCAAGTGGTCAGCACAGGTGGATATTAACTGTAACAGATTACTTTACCAAATGGATAGAGGCTACCCCCACAAGGAACGCTTCTCATAAGGTGATCATTGGTTTTCTGGAGGATATTATAGTAAGGTTTGGTTGCCCAACTAGAATCGTCACTAAAAATGATGCATCCTTCAAAGCTAAACCATTGATCAGGTTTTGTGAATAGTTCAGGATTGCATTGATCCACTCTACCCCCTACTACCCCCAAGGAAATGGATTAGAAGAGTCCTCTAACAAAAGCTTGATAAAGATCATCAAAAGACTACTAGAGGGCAACAAGAAAGCATGGGATTCAAAGATCAAATTTGCTCTGTGGGTTGATAGAGTGACAACAAAGAGGTCCTTGGGTATCTCTCCTTTCCAAATTGTATATGGGGCTGAAGCAGTTTTGCCTCCCCAGCTCACCCTGCCTGTGGTGAAATTTTTCCAAGACTGCCAGGAAGATCCTGATGACATGGTCAGAGGGATTCATCAGATGGTAGAAGTGCAGCAAACTAGAGAGCAGGTAATGAGCAGATCACATGATCATCAATAGAAAATAAAGTAGGCATTTGACAGGAAGAGCAGTAAGGAGGATTTATAGCTGGGGGATCTAGTGCTCAAATGGGATGCGCCTAAACAGTACAAGGGAAATCATGGTAAATTTGAAGCCCTTTGGATCGGCCCCTTCAAAATCTCTGAGAGGTTCCCAAATAACACTTACAGGTTGCAGAATTTGCAAGGAGACAAAGTTTTTGGTGGCACTATAAATGGGCACTTCCTGAAAATGTTTTTTGTTTAAAGCCACAATCGGCATCCCACCATTGTAAATACCATCCCTGTTTGATGTTTTTTTTTTTTTTAATAGGAGACTCCATAACCCAAAGCAAAGACACCGGAGCTGCGCATTCTTGGCAACTCGCAGGGAGAATGTCATTCCCTGTGGAGCCAAATGTTATCACATAAACTTGTCAAAGCCTTAGGAGTTTTTGGTTTCTACCTAAGTCTGCAAATTTTGCCTGTTTCTTCTCCTTTTGCAGACCCGATCACAAGTTTTCCTCTTGGATTGTAGTTTTCATCTGTTTGTCTTCACCCGTTTGATATGTCTGTTTTTCCTTAGCAGCTTGTCTAAGAAATATCGACCCTTATCCTTCATGTTTTCCCTAAGGTCGATCACTTCTCTCTTTGCTTCTGTCGCTGACCCTTTTTTTTTCCTGATCCTTTAGCCATTCATCCAAGTAATTGTTCATAGGCCGCAGTCGTGAGCACCAATCACAACACTTAGAGCGGTCAAATATGGATTCAAATCAAGTGAGTGAGCAAGATCAGTGCTCAACATAAGAGCTCCATCTAGTGGAGCGGATCGATGACCATCGGGTGATCGGGACCATTCAGTTGCATGAAGAATAGTGTCAGGAAGAGTTGTGAAATTGTGATGCTATCCTAGTCGTTGATCCTGGGATGAACACGTGGCACAGGATTACCGTTTTTTTTACTTGTGGGATGGAGAAGTGAAAGGGCTGAGTCGTACTCACAAAACACGAAGTTGTGAAATGATCAAGGCTAACCATTTTAGAGGGACGCGTGTCATCCGATCTGAGGGATCGCAATTTCGCAACTCGGAGGTTTGAGCATAGAGCACAACATGAGTACGTGAAACGCGAAATCACAACGTGCCTGAAAGTTGGGCCCACGGTCATATGGAATGTGGGACCGTAGAGAAATGGAAAGCACCTTTCGGAGAAGCGGGCAGCCAAGGCTATTCGAGGAAATGATCTTGGTCATCGAATTCGATGCAAATTCAACTGTTAATCCAAATGGGCCATTTCATGGGAGCAGGCATCGGGATTTTTGAAATCAAGGGGAGTGAAAACTCCTGGAATGAGAAATCCTGAGATTTCATATGGATAAGCATGAGGTCATGGCCCACATTCGTGAGGGGTAAAGGAAAAAGAGATGCACAAAGAATCAAAGTGCCCGAGTTGGTCACAGACAAAGATCTACATGGTCTCGAGGTGCCAGAATTAACTCGAAGGAGCTGTGAGCTCGCCTGAAGCATTCATGGGTGTCAGGCTTCATCCTGATCCCAATGAAGGTAGTTAATGGAAATAGGGAGGGTGGTTGAAACCTCATTTCACCACATAAATGGAAAGCATGGAAAATATGGTCGTGAAGGGCAGATTGTCAACTAAAAGTTCCTTGTCATGGATTTCCTTATGAAGCCCATACCGATCTGATCTTGCGTCTGACAGAAGAATGCAAGTGCATCCTGACAGAAGAAGATGCAGATGGCAAGCCTTGAATGCAATGACTAGAGTGTGCTTCTGAAGGGAGCAAGTTGTTTTGAGTATAAATACTAAGTTTTGAGATTTTGGTAGGGTCAATGGTTGAGCTAAGCTCCTGATTTGTAAAGTTTTAATGAATACTCTGGTTCTCTGGTTATGTATATGCATTTGAGACTTCTTGTTTAATGATAGTCAGCTTTCTTACTCCCTCTTGTTTCCCTCTGATGCTGAAAGAGTTCATGATTGACTGATTCACTTGAATTGCTTTGACTACATTATAATGAATGTTTGATTATAGTGTTGTTGTAATTCCTTTCATTTTCTTTGAGATTTAAATTCAAAAAGTTCTTGCGTTTAAATAATTCCTCCTTGGGATGTTGAAAGACCTGATTCCCTCGGCACACCTCTTCACTCTCCTCAATTTATTCCCTCCTACTCAGTACTATACTAAACTTACTGACTAAAGTTAGACCAAGACCTCACATGCTTGTGCTTTCCAACCCAGTTTTCTGAGTTAGAACGATACCATCCTGAGTCTGCACCCATTTGACCCTTTTATAACCAACCTATGACATAAAACTCTGATGGGTATTGGGCTTACCTCTGCTCCAATTCAGAGGTGACTTCTAGTGCTAACAGTATGCACTGACGCATCCAAGGAAGTCTTATGAGGAGTCTTGATGCAAGACAGTCGAGTGATCGCTTACATATCGAGGAAATTGAGAAGGCATGAGGAGAACTACGCAACACATGATTTGGAGTTGTTAGCCATTGTTTATGCCTTGAGAGTTTGGAGACACTACCTTATTGGATGAAAATTTGAACTAAAAATGGACCACTGTGGACTACAACACATCTTTATGCAAAGCAACCTGAATGCACGACAATGGTGTTGGTCAAAATTGCTTAGCGAGTATGACTTCGAGATTACTTACATAAAGGGAATGGTGAACAGAGTAGTTGATGCATTGAGTCAGAGACCAAGCATATTTTCGGTGTTGCCTCTTTAGACGAATCTACGTGAAAATATTCTAACTTTACAGCGTGGTGATGACTGGTACAAAGAGGTCAAGGATTTTATCGGACAAAACACAATGATGGTATCAAGATTTGAAGGATTTACGGTTGATGACAATGGATTATTGAGGTTTAAAAATTGGATTTACGTACCACCGAACGACGAGTTGAGGAGTTTGATCCTAAACGAGGCTCACAGAGCAGTGTACATGGCTCACCTAGGAGTCACGAAGATGAGGGCAAACCTTAAACCCTTATTCTTCTAGAAAGGAATGAAGGCAGCCATAGTCAACTATGTGGCCATATGTCTAGAATGTCAGTAGGTGAAGGTTGAAAATAGACATCCAACAGGATTGCTACAACCACACGTTATTCCGAAATCGAAATGGGAGGTCAACTTGATGGATTTCATTGTTCGATTTCCACTGACGACGAGGAGACACGACTCGATTTTGTGGTAGTCGACACTCTGATGAAGAGTGCTCATTTATTCTTGTGCGTACAATGTACCAGGCACCGGACATAGCTAGAGTTTACTCAGCGATATTATGAGGGCATGGTGTGCCTAAGAGGATTACATCCAATCAAGGATCGGTGTTTACTAGACGATTATGGACTAGTTTCCAAGAGGCATTGGGAACCCAACTTAACTTTAGTATTGCATATCACCTGGAGATAGGCGGGTAGACAAACAAACAAATCAATTCTTGGAGGACGTGTTGCGCATGTACATGATGGAAAAACCGAAGCGTTGGGAAGAATTCTTGCCACTGGTAGAATTCACACATAACAACTAGTTATCAAAGCACCATTAAGATGTCGCCTTTTGAGTTCCTTTACGGGCGACCGTGTCGGACGCCTTTGAGTTGGATCGGCTTGAGGATAGGGTCCTGGTGGGACCGGAAGTGATCCAATAAATGGAAGATTAAATGCAAACTATAAGGCAAAGGATCAAGGAAGTGAAGGATCGGCAGAAGAGTTATGTCGGTGCGCATCGTGTTGACCATAGTTACGATGTGAGGATCGAGTATTCTTGCGGGTGAAACCACATAAGAGTTCGATCAAGTATGGATAGGGTGCTAAACTATATCCTAGGTTCGTGGGATCCTGTGAGATTGTGCAAAAGAGAGGCCCGTGGCCTATTGATTAGCCTTGCTTGATTCTTTGAGGCGTATGCACAATGTTTATCATGTATCTATTTGAGACATTATAAGTGACCCTACACGTGTTTTGACATGAGTACCTTGCAGGTATCAGATGAGGGTGAGCTCATGGCTGAGTCGATCCACGTCCTGGATCATCACACTCGATAGCTGCAGCGTTGAACAACAGAGCAGGTCAAGGTCTAGTGGGACAACTATAGTCCGCACTCGACAAACTGGGAGGATGCATATGATATGTGCCAACAGTTTCCATTTTTGCTTGATAGATAGGCTTATGATACTATGATACACATTATTTCAGCACGTATACTGTGAAACTTCAGGACAAAGTTTAGACCAAGAGGGGGTGTATGTAACATCCTGCTTTTTGCACACACTGAACGAACTTATTCTTTGAGTAGACTTGCTTGCAAGTGATCCAGATTATTATACTATTGGTCGTTTGATTATGATTATGAGGCAATATGGATATGATCATATGTTATTTTGTGTATTTACATACACAGGTGCTATTGACTCAATTCTCCTGAGTGTGCAGGACTTTGGACCTCGAGGATGCAGAGGCATCGATGAAACCCTTGGACTCTGGATCAAGTCAGGGAGTGAACTATGGGGGTTGATTGTTGTAGATATTACATATGCACATCTAATTAGATGTTATGATGATTGATTATTATTGCTGACATGATTTGTTGATGATGCAGGCTAACGATAGCTTGCCGAACAGACTCACATGTGAAGTAGAGGGTTCATGCACGACAACCAGAGACCTGAGGGAGAGGTGTGGACAACATCCCTACCACAGCCTACTATCACTCCCGTCGTGGCTCGAACTATAGGTTGACGATTACCTAGTTCGAGAAGACCCACGATGTCATAAGGGAAGACTGCGATAGTCACTCATGATTATTCTAAGGGGTGTGCAATAAGGCGGGGGTCTTATTCCTTAGAGGCCCTTAGTCTCCCACAAGATCACCTGGTGGAGTATTGGCTCCACGGGTTTTTGATGTCTACCAAGTTAGTCAAGAGGCAAGTGGCACCCTTGGAGCACGTAGTGCGTCCTGAAGGTCGCGTTGCACTAGGAAAATGAAAAGAGGCGAGTGGCACCCTTGGAGCATGTAGTGCATCCTAAAGGGAGCGTCGCTCAAGGAAAACAGAAAAACGTGAGTGGCACCCTTGGAGCACCTAGTGCGTCATGAAGGGATGTTGTGATTTCAACGGGTAAGTGAATAATCCTAGTCAGCTTTAAAATGAATGTCATGATAAGTAAGATTTTAAAAAAAAAAAAATTAATACATTCCCTAATAAAAATGTCGTCGAGACTAGGAAATTAAAATCTAGGTCTAAGTGATGCATGTGGTAAAAAAATAAAATAATCATAATTAAACATGTGATGAGAAGGGGGTAAGAAATTCAATTAATTTATTAAAATCAAATTATATTGAGGGATTAAAATTTTAAAAGGGAATTGATTGTTTTTCTACATATGTTAATTAAAATTTATTACTTAAAAGGAAAAAGGGGTAAAAGGTGATTTTTCTACACTTGCTAATTTGAGTTTTAGTTAAGAAGAGAAAAGAGGGAAACTTAAAAAAAATAGGAAACTAAGGGGAAAAGGGGAAACATAAAGAAAAAGGAAATGTAAGGAAAAAGCAGAATGACTAACTTAGTAAGGAATGTTTCCTTTAAGAACTTTCTAAATGTGAACTCAACTAGGAATTTAGTAAGGGCGTAAGTCATTTAAAATGTGTAAGGGAATATGGGGACACCAAGGAGCGATTTTAGGAATGCTTCTAAGTGGGTGAGGGAAATAGGAGTAATTAAATAATTAATGAAATTAATTTCTGTGCAACTAGGGGGATGGGTGACATGTGTACGGGGGAGGTTTTTTTCTTAATTAATTTAATGAAAAATAAATTAAATGGGAATTTGGGAAATAAATCACTTAGAAACTCTATAAAAAGGATGGAGGAGGAGGAGTATGGATCTCTTCTTTTATGCATAACATTATGCTGCAAAATTTTTGTCTTGCTTGACTTATCTTATGGGAGTTGGGATACCCAGCTCGGGTAATGAGTGGTAGCTCGACCTTGCGAGGCGAGTTGGTTGATATGTGTTCTTTGGTTTAGTGTGCATGGCTCCTTTGCGATTCGGGGGGCTCAGGGAGAAAAAGAGTACCCCTAGGGTTGGTTGGGAGGTACCGGTGAAGTCATATTGGTTGGCAAGCGGGAGCTGGACGGAGTGCACGGGACAACGACTCGAAGTTGTCACCTTTGGCTATGGTACGCATGCTTTTATTTTGAATGGTAGATTAATATTATTCTTTCACTTTCATTGTTGTACTTCTTGTTTTGTACTCAACGTTTTAATCAAGCACTTAAAGACATCATAGATTTACGCTCGCTACTTTTGATTAATTTCCTTGGCAACCTGACCCCTGGTTGCTACGATTGTTCTGTTTTGTTTTGTTGATTATTATGATGAGATTGCACTTTATATTTCATCCTCATCCCTATATCATCAGTACACGCCTGAGAAATCAGCCAAGAGCCGAATCAATGGTTGTCACTTCGGTGCATAGCGACCTATAGAGTCTAATGCCCTGTTTTTCTGTGCGTGGATGATGAGCGAAGGATCTTTTTGCCCAGTTGTCTACCCATGTTGATTTTTCCTGGTTGATTGTTTGTATTGCATCTTCTTGCGATTGAATACCTCCGCATATTGTTATATTTTATTCCCTGCGATCTTCATGACAATTCCCAGCTCTTGAATGGAAAAATCTCAGCGTTGTCCACTTGAATGACAGTGTTTTTTTTTTTTAACTAATCGTGACTGTGATTTGAAATTATTTATTGACAATAATTGATTGTATTACAATGTCCCTTTTTATCTATTGGAGATTTTGATTGAACCTTTAGACAACGTTTTTACTTTACCTACTTCATTGACTACGAACTTCCATGATTTCATTATATATTGAGTGCAAATTTTACTATGAGTTTAATATATGTATTTACGGCGAATTTACTCTGTGTTTGACCATTCTGGACTGCATCCTTTTTCCCTTATTTGCTTGGCGATCACATTTGTATTACATATCAGCTTTCTCATTTAACTACTCTGCATTTTAATTACTCTCACCCAGTTTTTCATACATAGCGTGGAATACAGTGATTTTATACTCACCATTTAAATGACGGGTCAGCAATGTATATTCAAAGATTTTTTTTTTTACTTGTGGCAGCTATTTGTATTCATAGTTTAAGATTAGCAATTTTATTTCATGTTTACATTACCCAGTGATTGATAGTGAAGCAATTAACATTGTTCTAGTATGGGGAGGTTTAAGGCTGGTAGTGATTTATGCCTTTAATAATACAGCGGATACTTATCAATAGTTATTACAACAATGATTATTAATAGTTTACACAGTGACTATTATCAAATTGTTTATACAGCGAATTAGTATTTTGTTCCCATTAAAAGATAGAATTTTCTTATGTTAGTTTCAGATTTAGTGACAGTGATTTTTTTAGCATTCATGGATAGCGATGTATGGGTATCATTGATAGCGACATATTGATTGCAGCAATGTCAGTATAGTTGTAGATTGTAAAGCGAACCTTTGATATATTTTATTGCTGCATGTTTATAGCGATAGATGATATAGTGATTCATTTATATGACAGCACATGTATTTAGATGACAGCCATACTTATAGACATAAATAATGCATACCAGCAATATCCATGCTACAGTTTTTAGGCAGTGATTTTTAGAGAAATAAAACAACCAATGATTATATTGGAGTGACAGAAAATTTCAGACACCGAATTGATTATATTAGACAGTGAATTCATACATGTATTTAAGACAACTTAATCATGTATTTACTCTATGATTCACACACATAATGTCTGCTTCCTTGGTAAAATATACTGCGTTTTTACCTGTGATAGTGATTTAATAGATTGAGTTTTAAATAGCTATTTAGACTGCATTTTCTCCATGTTTTCAGACAACGAGTAATTCATCTTGTATACTGTGTTTTTATCTGTTAGTTAGTGATGCCCTTAAATGTAGAGTTTGAAAGAAAACGTTGTATGTGTAAGGTCAACATTTTCTGTTAGGTGAATGATGGAATAGGTTAGACAACATCCTTATTTAGTGTCAGCGTTTTGGGGATAGCAATAATAAACTCTACGTTTTTTTAATCCTGTTAACTCGGCATTTGCAGGTATTTACTAGACTGCGATACCATACCTCAAATAGACAGCAACAGCGTATCGAATTAATTCAGCAAGGACATTCAAAAGACAAGAAGTTTATACTTAAAAGAGAAAAAATGCATATTGATAGCAATTTAATGATTGCGATATTTCCAGTGTTGATATAATGGTATGGATAGGGTTTATGAATAGTGAGATAATGATAGAAATTTAATGATTGTGATATTTCCAGTATTGATATAATGGTATGGATAGCATTTATGGATCGTGAGATAATGATAGTGATTTAATGATTGTGATATTCCAGTGTTGATATAATGATATAATGACTGTGATTTATGTACACATAGATATCGTTTATATATTGTGACATCGTTTAAATGTTGGACAACATTTTTTTTTTATTGATATTTATATGATAGACAACCCTTCATATGTTGTCAGCCTTGATCTAGTAGACAACAATCTTATATCATTTTAAAAGGCATGTTTCCTATTTGTTCATTTGAAAGATAATGAATTCCTCTTTAGGAAATTACTCTTCCGATGTTGGAATTGGAAGATAGTTACACTAAGCTAATTGTTGATAATGATTATTTTAAGGTGTATAGAGTGTCGTATCTTACAATAGAATTCATTATGCAAGAATTTATTTTTTGGTAGGAATGCTATAGTCGTCAGGATTCCTCACATCTTGTGGACTGGTCGATTGGGGCTTGGGTTAGTCGTCTTGTGGTTCGACAATGCATTCGGTCTCCTAGCACATTGAATCCTTCTAGGATTTTGCTCTAGATGTGTCATGTTGCGCCTTGGTTACTATCATGCCTATCGCCTGGTGATGGCATGATTCCTGATGAGGGGATCATTGCGCACCCTAATGAATAGAGGCGAATGATAACTTGGTCAGATTTTGTGCTACCTGTTGTGGGTGTTTGTTCATTGTAGTTGTTGTTGGTGTTTTGGTGGTAACGCCTTCATGTGTATGGTTTGCACGCCTTAGAGGTTCTAGTGACTGGACGTCGAGGCCATTGTGTCGAGATTGTGACGTCGTCCTTAGATTGTAGGTGTTGCCATGTTTGTGTCAGGCGGGAGTCGTTTCTATCTGTTGATTTACACATGTTTCACCCAGTTGCTCGTGGTGCTAGTGCGTGGAGTCATAGTTTCCTGTTGCCTAATCTGCTTGCGTGTGTTCATCATCAGGTTGTGTGGTTCAACTATTGTCGTCGTTGCCTTCCTGCTTAAAAAAAAATAAAATTGCAATTTACACTTCGCTTGTAGTCGTAACTGATGAGGTCGTTACAGTTCATTCCATTTTATCATTTTACTTAAACCATAAACACTTGTGTTGCAGCAACCAAGATCACAAGAACAAAGACCATGCACAAGAACACAAGAAGTATCCTGGGAAACCCTTCTCAACAAGGGAAGAAAACCTAGCCAAATACTTTGTTATATTCTTCAAGAGAAAGACCTTAACCACCAAGAAAACCTAGCACATAATAGGGTTCTTGCAAACCCTAGAAGACTAGCGCCCAAAAGAGGTGCGCACTTTTCCCAAGAAGATGTACTTGCTGAAATTTCCAAACTCACACAAAAGATATGATTCCTCAATGGGGAATCTACCTTTACTTATATTAGACTTGACCTATCAACAGAAATGTCTATTGGCACAACAAGGCCGACCTCTCTAACTCACAATATAATTAATAATAACCAGATTAATTATCTTTTACATTAATTATTAATTACATTAAGGTGGGGCTTACATGTACCCTTTACATTACAATTACGGTTACAGACAAGTTTGACTCTTGAATAATATAGAAAGGGATCTCATACACCCACTAGTGCTCAGCCACTAGGGGCACATCAATAGGGATTTCCATATCTCTGTATCACTACATTACAGAGGAGAACCACTCTCACTAGTGCTCAACCACTAGGATCACGTTCACATGTGCTCGTCCACAGGCACGTCCACTCAACAGATCTTCTTTCCCACTGCATTAGATAGGAGAGTCATCTGGATTTCATCATCTCAACTCTCTGCTCAGAGGAGGATAATACATCATCTTCATCTCTGTCTCATGACGATGCACCAAGCTCTATGGGAATTCACAAGTTCACCTTGTGCTCAGCCACAGGCACGTCCAACTCTGCAGATATCCTTTCTCACTGCATTACATAGGAGAATCATCTGGAGTTCTTCTCAACTCTCTGTAAGGAGGAGGTCATCTCTACATTCCATCTCTGTCTCGGATAGGAACCACACACCCCTCTCAGGGGATCTCTTTTAGCTTTGTGTCCTTGAGAATGTCTCACGCAGCTGTAATTATCAACACTCCCTCTCATCTAGGGAGGCATTCTCCACCAGGCCAAGTCTCTCATGGAAATACTCAAACTTTGTCTTGGCAAGTGGTTTGGTGAAGGTATTTGCGATATGTTCATGAGTAGGAAGATACTGCATGTGTATTGTCTTCCTCTACAGCATGTCTCTGATATAGTGATACTTTATCTCATTGTGTTTCAATCTGTCATGAAACACGGGGTTCTTAGAGAGCTTTACATAGCTCTAGTTGTCATCATAGAATCTATGTCATGATCAAGTAAATTTGGCAGATTCTTGTGAAGTCGCACTGCTTCGCACACTCAATGATATATACTCTGCTTCTGTGGTATTCAAGGCCACAGCGCTTTATTTCCTGTTGCACCAGGAAACCATGACAACCTTCATGGTAAAACAACAACCAAATGTTCTCTTTCAGTCCATTGTACTCTCTGCTCAATCTGTATTGGCATATCCTGTAAACTCAAGTTCACATTGGAGGCATATATTAGTCCATATCCAATTGTGTCTCGTATATATCTCAATACATGCTTTACAGTTATCCAGTGAGTCTGTCTTGGCCCACTCATGGATTGAAAAAACACATTCACTACATAGCATGAATCAAGTTTGGTGTTAACCAAATTCATCTGCTGCATAGCATTTAGTAATCAAGTTTGGTGTTAACCAAATTCATCTGCGATCCACCGGCCAGAATCAATATCGCCTCGACATCTCAACTTTTCTTCAAATCCATCACTATGGATTTTCATTCACATACTGAACTCTTTAATATTCCCATTGTATATTTTCCTTGACTGAAGAAAATCTCATTGGTCCCTTCCGCCATACTTCTTGTCCCAAGAAGTAGTGCATCATACCTTTGCATCCTTCCATCTCGTAAAATTCATAAGTCAAGGATTACTGTATCCAACAACAAGGCTTTCTAAATAAGTCATCAAAATCAGGCTCTTGTCACCAACATTGTAATAATATAGGTTTGGATCAGCAACACTCTTGTTGAAACCCAAACTCATCAAGAATCCATCCATTTGATATAGTTTCCAACTCATGGATGGTAGTACGGATGGAAGTGTATCAGGCTTACTGGATTAAGTGTCTCATCATAGAAAACTCCCTTTGTTTGTGAGAAACCTCTAGATATAGATCTCACTTTGTATTTCTCGACACTTCCATCAGTTGCATGCTTGATCTTATAGATCCACTTGGAATTCATCACAAACTTCCCTTCTGGTCTTTGAACAATATATTATACATCATTATTTTAAGATATACCGGTATTCTTCTATTATGGCATCTTGCCATACATGTTCTCATGTTACTTCTCTATGACAAGAAGGATCAGAATCAATGATGTGGCTAATGGCTAAAGAGTAGCTCAAAAAATGTCTTTGTTCTCTCGGGATGTGCCTTGAGAGGCTTGTATGTTTCTTTGCCTCCTGCAAAGTGAGCCTAGGCGGGCCTTTTATGCCCTAATGTAATATCTCTGAACATATCAATTGGAGCAACTGGATCAGCTAGAATAATGTATGTCTCCCTCTGAACTGCTAAAGGGGGAGAAGGTATTGTCTCACTGTCAATCTCCATCTGAGATTCTTTGGATCTTTGAAAGGCTATCTCTTCTTCAAGGACAACATCTATGCTTGTCTCAATCTATCTCTGACCAGGGATGTTGATCTGGAATGTCTTCGAAGATTCACTGTTATCCCATAAATGTATGATTTCTCCTTGAAGGGTCTAGCTTGGACTTATTTTCATAGAATCATAGAAATATTCTGATCATGCATTATTGCATTGGTTGCCTCAATGATGGTTCTTTTCTTCCTCTTTCTCAAATAGTTTTGACTCCCTCTAAAGGATAAAAATATTCCTTTGTTGTTAACCTATCTGGAACAAGAAAACAAGAGGAACCAAAACAAAAATATCTCCTAAAGGAGAATAATGAGTACATCTCTAGAATCAAAACAATTTAAGGATTGTTGTCACAACTACAATACCTACTTGTAATGTAGCAAACTTTAGAAATATAGGTTAGAGGAATGACAATTACAACAATCAAACTTGGAGTCTTCACTTCCAGTGTGTTGTTCTTCTGAATGCATTGAGATCCCTCTGGATCCATGACTTCGGGAAATGGTTCCTTCCTCCTACAATTTCGCTCATGACAATGATACAAATAATATATATACAAATGCATACCTAAGGGTCCTGATATGATTTCTCCAATGGCACTTGGTTGATCTTTGTCCTCTTGACATCTTCATGAAGAGGGTATTCATAGTGTCACATTTTTGTATCACACACAATAAGCCTTCCTCTGAAGTCTTTTCTTCCAGAAACTTGAAGTTGCTTGATCCATCAAGATTATCTTCCATCATAGTTATGTTCATCATAATTTTAGATTCTTCACAAACCCTTGTCAACTGGGCTAGAAAACCTAATGGATAGGCTAGGATAGCACTTTTAGGTTTTATTGGACTTATGACTACCAACAATAATCCTTTGAAAGATAAGAGAACGCTAGTGAGATGAAGAGATCCTTCAATGAGTTGCAGAAACCCTAATTGTGAAATTTATGCAGAAATTAGCGAAACCCTAGGGCCAAAATTTCAAAATGCTCATAATTGCACTCTGAGAGTCTCTGGAAGTGCGTTGGAGGAGTCTGTACTCTCCTATGCAAAAACTAGCCCCAACGTTCAAGTAATAAGGTTTGAAACACCTTAGAAAGGAGAGTCATGTGGATTTTCTGGAAACCCTAGGAGGGTCGTACGGTTTTGCAGAAAAGAGAGAAGACTGGTAGATGCTTGTGCAATGGGTTCTTCAAGACCTATGCTCTGATACCATGTTGATTTTTCAATAGAAAAGGTTTAAGCATGAAGTTCATTCCATTTTAGCATTTTACTTAAACCATAAACAATTGTGTTGTAGCAACCAAGATCACAAGAACAAACACCATGCAAAAGAACACAAGAAGTATCCTGGGAAACCCTTCTCAATAAGAGAAGAAAACCTAGCCAAATCCTTTGATATATTCTTCAAGAGAAAGACCTTCACCACCAAGAAAACCTAGCACACAAGAGGGTTCTTGCAAACCCTAGAAGACTAGCGCCCAAGAGAGGTGTGCACTTTTCCCAAGAAGATGTACTTGCTGAAATTTCCAAAGTCACACAAAAGATATGATTCCTCAATGGGGAATCTACCTTTACTTATATTAGACTTGACATGTCAACATAAGTGTCTATTGGCACAACAAGGCCGACCTCTCTAACTCACAATATAATTAATAATAACCATATTAATTATCTTCTACACTAATTATAATTACATTAAGGTGGGGTCGACCTGTACCCTTTACATTACAATTAGGGTTACAGGCAAGTCTAAGTCTTGAACAATATAGCAAGGGATCTCATACACCCCCTAGTGCTCAGGCACTAGGGGCACATCCATAGGGATGTCCATATCTCTATCTCACTACATTACACGGGAGAACCACTCTCACTAGTGCTCAACCACTATGATCACGTTCACTTGTGCTCGTCCACAGGCATGTCCACTCAACAAATCTTCTTTCCCACTGCATTACATGGGAGAGTCATCTGGAGTTCATCATCTCGGCTCTCTGCTCAGAGGAGGCTAATACATCATCTTCATTTATGTCTCATGACGATGCACCCATCTCTATGATAATTCACACGTTCACCTTGTGCTCAACCACATGCATGTCCAACTCTGCAGATATCCTTTCTCACTACGCTACACAGGAGAATCATCTGGAGTTCTTCTCAACTCTCTGTAAGGAGGAGGCCATCTCTGTTAGAAAAACAGGACCGCGGAGCAATAAAATAAAACAAATGCAGAAACAAAACACAAAAGATACACAATACAAGAGAGACACAGATTTATGTGGTTCACCCAGTGTGGGTTATGTCCACCAGAGAAATTGCCAGTTCCTTCCTTTATTATTATCTAGCAAATGAAGGGATACAACCTACAACAAAACTCGTTGTAACTTCCTCTTCTTTCTCTCACAGTCTCCTCTCTCAAAATACAATATTTGCCATCAACCATAGCTGCAATACATTTCCCTCATAAAATCTTTCCTCACAGCCTCCTCTCTCAAAATACAATATTTTGCCATCAACCATAGTCGCAATACATTTCATAAAAATAGGGTTGCCTTCTAGGGCAAAAACCCTAACATAATTCCTACTATTAGATCTCAAGGACTATAATGAAAGGTTCAGATTTACAATGAAATTACACATACACATTTACAGCACAGCCTCTTCTGGCTTCACCCCAAAACCCTTGTTGGGGCCCGGCTTTGCCCCACACCACACCCGAGATAGCTCCTAATTCTCACAGGGGCACTGCAGACCAAGGTGGAAGAGTGTACATACCTCGGGTGTAAATACTTCATGGGTATAAACACCCATGAAAAGACCTTGAATCAAGAAGATAACTGTGTTCACAACCAACAATCTCCCCACTTGAGAATGATCTCAACAACTCCAACACATCAGAGTAATATGTTGGACTCTAAACCTTCTTGGACCTCGAAAATTTCTCATCTTCATCTATTCTTGAAGACCAACTAAAATTAGTAAGAACTCAGTTTCTCCCTTTGTTACCCCTTTGTTAACATGTCTCCAGAGGGGATTCTGGCTAGTGTGTACTTTTTCCAACTTCAAATGTCCATCTTCCAAGGCATATCATATGAAGTGGTACCTCAACCGTATATGCTTAGTCTTCAATGGAAGGCTGATTTCTTTGAAAAATGAATGGCACTTCACCGCCACAAGACAACTTGTTATTTTCTTCTTTCCCAATTCCTTCATAAACCTCTCCTCAGAACCAAATCATTCTTTACTAGCCTCCGTAGAAGAAACATACTGGCCTCGTTGAAAGTGTAACAACATTTTGCAGTTTTGAAACTAACTCACCGTTGTTCCACCTATAGTAAAACATACCGTGTGGTGCTCCTTCTTGTTGTCTTTATCACCTGCCATATCCTAATCAACATATCCCCAGAGAAAAGGTTTCAACCTCCAAAAACATAATGCATGAGTAGAAGTACCTCTCAAATACCTCGAATTCACTTTATCGCTCTCCCCAATTTTACCCTAATTGTTCATATACCTACTCACAACTCCTAATCGCAGATGTGCAATATCTGGTCTTGTGCAACCATTGCATACATCAAGTCGCTAACCACCGATGAATAAAGGACCCTCGACATGTATTATATCTCCTTCTATGTCTTGGGACACATTTGCTTAGTTAATTTGAAATGTATAATAAAGGTGTACTAACCTGTTTTGCATTCGGTGATAACCTCTCTAACACCTTCTCTGTGCACTCACCTTGAGACAATGTCAATTTGTGATTTTTATGTCTCTTGTTATTCTAACACCAAGAATTTTATTTTTAAAGACCTAAATGCCATTCTTCAATGAATTATTAATTTCTTCTTGAGCACATTTATATCCCGACCCTCTCTAAGAACAAGTATGTCATCTACATACAATAGCAAGATAATATAGTTTCCATTTTTAGCCTTTTAAAATAAACACGTGATCAGAATGACATCTACTACAACCGAAGTTTTCAAAGAATAGTTTACATTTTTCCTCGGCCCATTCTTCTTCCTGAATTCTACCATCCAAAGAGCTTGAAGGTCCATGCATGGCAAAACGTTAGTATCTACATCATCTACCTTAATCCAGGCAAACCAAAGATGCAATCCCATACCTCGTATGCTCCTTGATTTTCATGTTCATCCTTTCTTACACAATCCATTTCTTGTGGTGTTCTTGAAACCGCCTTTCTACTAATCCCATGGTATGAACAAGAATCATCAAACTCCTTGCTGCAATATTCACCTCCATTATCTAATCTAAGACACTTCAAACTTTTTTTCCCCAACCAAAGCTTTCCATTTCTTAAAAGTATCAAAAACATCGATTTTTTGTCAAATGCAATAAACCCAAGTTTTTCTAGTTGCATCATCAATAAAAGTAACATAATAATGAGAGGCACCAAGAGATAATACCTGAAGCTAACTCCCATAAGACTGTGGTGCACAAGCTCTAACCTTTCATTCTTCTTTCTTTTCCGACTCGTGAAATCTGACTCTCTTTGTTTCCATAAACACAATGCTCAATGTAGTCCAAATCAATTTGTTTAAGATCCGGCAAAGAATTTCTTTTGTGAAGTATCTCAGATACCCTTCACTCATGTGTCCCTATGATGCCACAAGTTGTATCCACTCCTGTAGAAAATAAAGATATAGAGTCGCAGATTTCCAGCATAAATACAACAATGTACCTCTACCTTCTCTCCTTTGCTATCACCAATGATCCTTGATGACCTTCCACCTCTTATATGTAAATATGGATATACAAATCTTCACTTGCCAACTGTCCCGCTGAAATTAGATTTTTCCTTAAATCTCGAACATGTCTTACCTCTTTCAACAACCATTGGTTTCCAGCATTGTGTTGTTTTATTTTTACCTTTCCCATTCCAACAATTTTGCATGGTGCATCGTCACCCAAATAAACCTCGGCCCAAAATCACCTTGAACATAATATAGAAATGTTTCATATGGGGTGTGGCATGAAAATGAAGCCCCTGAATATACTACTCAAGGAATATTATCTACGTGAAAGAATCAAAGCATCTTGTAACATCACCTGTTACATTTGCTTCGCGATTTCTCTCATGTTGTCCATCTCTTTGTTTTTGGAGCTCAGCTCTTTTCTTCATATGTCCTTTCTTCCTACAATTCCAAAACTCTATCTCTCCAAGTCTCGATTTGGATCTTCTTTCCTAGAATTCCACGGTTCCCAAACCTCTTTCCTCTATCCTTGTCGCTTCAAAACCAACACATTTCTTGATGTCTCACCTGTTTTTTTTTTTTTTTTTTTTTTTTTTTTTTTTTTCCTCATTTGTTTTATTTTAAAGTATTTGAACCAGTAGACAGAAGTTGGCTTTATAGCCATGACCGTCGCTCCAACTTTCCGCAATGAGCACAAGATTAGAAGAGCTCCGGACTTCATCATCAAAGTCCACTTTTTATAGAACTTAGTTGATTAGTAACTCAGATTAAAAATCATTTTAAATGATATGCAAATGCACCCACCTTCCCACATCTTCATATTAAATAATCTCTTCTACTATAAATACTTTATTGGACACCGAGGGTTTTTCATACACTTGTCCAATGCATCCATCAAACCCTGCTGTATTTTCTTTGAAATATTGAAAGCCACCGACGCCGTGCTCAAATGTATCATTCCTAGAGCCTTTCAGTCAAGAATATCCCATTCTTCATCCTTCGTAGTCGTCGGCTTCTTTATTCTCGCTTCAATGGTAGGAATAGATCCTTCTAATATAAATAGTCTTCCATCTCTATCTTCCATAACCGGTAGTTTTGGCCGCTAAATTTCTAATTCTAAACTTTCCATCTTCCTCGACATTGTCACCGAACCCTCTTTTCCTCGTGGAGTTACCATACCGCTTTGTTAGAAAACAGACTAATGGCAATAAAATAAAACAAATGCGTAAACAAAACACGTAAGATACACAATACAAGAGAGACATAGATTTACGGTTCACCTAGCAGGGCTACGCCCACCGTGAGAAATTTGTAGGTCCTTCCTTATTATTATCCAAATGAATGAAGGGATACAACCTACAACAAAACCTATTGTAACTTCCTCTTTCTTTTCTTCTCACTGCCTTCCTCTTCATACAATATTCGCCTATCAACCATAGTCATAATACATTTCATAAAAAGGGTTGCCTTCTAGGGCAAAACCCCCAATCTCTATCGTTAGATTCAAGAACCTTATAATGAACGGTCCAAATGAAATTACAATATACATTTACAAGGTAATTTTCTCCTTCGTGGGTTGGCCTCAACCACTGGGGCCCGCTTTTGGTTCCCCAAATGCCGAAACGCCCCCCTGACCGGGGTAGGGGGTACCCCTTTGCACTCCCCGCATGGAAGAGTGCATACTGGGTGTAAATACTTCATGGGGTATAAACACCCAAGAAAGTAAAAGACCTCTGAATCAAAAAAATAATCATCCACAACCAACAATTCCCTCGCCGTCTCAGATAAAAACTTTCACACAACCCTCTCAAGGGCTCTCTCTCTCAGTTTTGTGTCCTAGAGAATGTCTCACGCAATTATAATCATCAACATGGAAGGTGGAATTTCACCGTTGTAACTACATTCAATGGTTGGTTGTTAAGGTTTCATTAAAGCACATGGTAATAGGGAAAAAGGTAAAAATTAGGAAACATTTGATTATTATCATCTCTGTGGGCCCCCTTTCCTTCCCCTCTAGTAGTATCATGGTCCCCTTGTTTCCTCAAGTCTTTTTGGTGGATATTATATTATTATATATTTCTTCTTTGATCATGCTTTCACATAAACATAAGCACGGCATGGAAAATATAACAACCACATCATAATTATAGCGCACCATTAATGTTTTCTTAAACAAATTCCACAAATTTAAGTAAATTTTATAAAACTAAGAAATTTAGGCTAAAGTTTTTCATATTTTCATTGAAAAATATGTAGCATACCTGCGATAATAATTCACATTATTTATACCTCTTTTGGCTCAAAATAAAACTTTCATAAATGTAAAATAGATTCTCAAGCATTTTCACCAAATCCATGATCACATATTTTAAATTTTAGGGAGTATTCACTACATTTGATGTTTTAGGTAGCTTAGATTGATACTCTTGGAAATACCATAAACTTATATTTGAAAGCATGTACATATTTGTATGAGACAACATTTTTTTAATACTTTACTTGACTTTTTTGTTCACTTAATTCAACATGTAGATGGTATACCATGCTGGATATAGTTGTTGACTACATTTTTTGTCAACAATACTTAGCTGACAAAGCATTTATAGTCTCCCTCTCGAGTCACACTACTTGCGCAAAAATTTTCCCACTTTCGTTAAGATTGGCGCAACCCACGCGAAAAAATTATTATGGCTCTCGATCTATCATTCATATGGCTTATTTTTCTTCTCTCTGCATACCTAACCCTATGATTAACACACTAGAACCATACATTTTGGACCCATATATCACTCTTTATTCCTTTCCTTACCATCATGTAACAAACTTAGCATTTGCATGAATCACTTTACCTACATAGCCTTTAAATAAAGAAAAAATGGTTTGACTTTTAAAAACCAACTAAAATCATATCATGTTATACCAAATATCTTACTTTCTTATTTCTACATCATCCACTTTCCAAATATTTCCCTCGTGCCTCTTTATTCAACTATAGCCTTTTTCCATGTCCATTCATGTTATGGCCTTAACTTTATTCCAAAAAGCAAAATATATCATTATTTTTTTATGCTTCTTTCCACATAACATCTTTAGAATTTAAATAAAGATGCTTCTTTCCACATAACATCTTTAGAATTTAAATAAAGATGTTGGTGTTCACTTTAATTCTAAAAAAAATTAATTACCTTATGTTTTGAAGCCATAAGTGATGTCCTGCTAAATATAATCATGTGATGTCCTGCTAAATATAATCATGTGAGCCATTTTCATTTTGGGTTGACTTAACCCATAACATTGAACATTATTCCTAAGTATAAATTCATGCTTCACACTAAAGTTTCCCTCAAATTATATCATATGCTTCCTCCTGCATCCCAAAAACAGTCAACTCTTCTCTTTTGTGATTGGGTGGGTGATGTCATAAATTTGAAGTTATATTATTTACTTTTAGATAGCAAGAGATTTTCATTCCAAAGAAGTTTTATGAAGTCATACAAACATTTCGTTGGAATTATAAATGAACAACGATCTTATTTTATTGGCAGGTCTCTTGGCTGGCAGAGAGTTGACGTCAGTTTTTGTAATAGTAAATACAGATTTGTTGCTCACAATACTATCCAGGTGAAGTATAGTTGGGTGTAAACAGAGGGCGTTGATGTAATATTGCACATGATCAATAATTTTCATTTGTATGAGGAGGAGGCTCAGATATTTTTTGTGGCTTCCAAAACCTCAATATTTTTTTATAAGTACCAACCCAATGCCCAGGACCACATTCCTCCTTATTTCTGCATTCGTCGTTGGTGTTTTACAAAGCCTTTCCATGTTATAATTTCATACAAACGCCTAATTGCAAACAATAAAATTCAGAATCTTTGGTTCGGTGATGAAAAATCAAGCCGAAAAGATTTTCGATTTACAAGAAGAATTACTAAATAAAAGAGCGGACTGGTATAATAAATTGAAAAACTGACACGTACAACGATACGAAAACATCGAACTGATGGCTCCTATTCGTTTAACTAAAACTATCATAACTACTCAAACTGCCAAACAGATGATATAAAAGAAGCAGTGATCAGCGAAGGGGAAAAAACTTGTAGAGAGGTAAAGTTCGGAGCACAGTGAGGTTTATTTCTTTAAATTATCTCTTTTCCTTTACACATTCAGCAGGGATTGACCGAATTGTTGGCAGCAGTGTGTCTTGAGAAGAAATGAAGGGATGAAGCAGGATGAAGTTTGTTGGTTCTCATAAGGTGAATAGCTTACTTGTCAGTTTGTTGTATTTAAGCCTGATTTTATTCAGCGCTAATCCATTTCTGATATGCAGGTCCTCTCCTTGTGTTATCACCACCATCACTCCATTCCATTTTGACTCAACTTTCTTCTTCTTCTTTCTTGGTATTTCTATTGTAACTTCATTTTAAAATGGATAAAGGCTAAATACATGGCCCAAGTCTACGCAAAGACTTGTAGATTTCAAAAATTAAAGAATTTATATTGTACATTTTAAATATACAATAAAAAAAAAAAAAAAAAAAAAAAAAACTTTATTTTTATTTTTTAAATCAACTCTCTGCTTTATTAATTCAACACTTTAAAATTTAAAAAAAAAAATAAACTAATGGAACTATTACTTTCGTAAAACTTTGTACATAAGTTTCTTTGTATTTTATTTTAATTGGTCATTTAATAGTTACAAACTTTTTAATTTCTTTATTTTATTTTATTTTAGCTTCTCTTTTATTATTTTATTTACATCTCAATATTTTTAAGAAAAAATTAAAAAGTACGCACGCTATTTAATTACTATAGTTTATTTCAATAGTCTTTAAGTATTTTGTTTAACAAACTTTTCTTTTAACTAACTCATTTAGCATAACACATTTACATTAACTCTCATTAGTTTTGTTGCTATTTTCTTACAAAATAAATACATAATATTATTAAGTAGAGTTTTTTTTTACATCTTTACTTGAGTTGCTAATTCTTTTTTAAGTTTGATTTAACTTTGTTATCTCATACAATAAAACATAAAAAATCAAATACTTTTAAAAAAGGGAAAATACAAGGATCGCATGCTTGACTTTAGGTTAGAGGAGATTTAGCCCAGAGTCTAATGTGTTTTCTTGTTGGGGATTTAAACCTAGGGTAACATTCTCGCCTATCTTCCCACCTAGCCCCACGAGAGGTTGAGATGTTGGTGTTAGAGACTCTCTAGTCCCTTGACATCAACAATAGTGTTTTCATAGGAGTCTTTTATAAAATGTTTTATGTATTCTATGGATATTTTCCATTGTCATTCTTTTTTTGTTGTAAGTTATCTCTAGTTTCTATGAATGGTTGATTTTGTTCTAAATGTTCTAATAGAGATTTTTTTTTTGTCAATGATAACAAGTGACACTAATGTATTGGTACTGCCATTTAAGTTTCAAGGCGTAAACAAATAAGATTCAAGCATTCCCTCAATGATAATCACATTACCCACCATGGGGCTAATTTATCTATTAATGCATCCTGGCCTTTAAGCTCACACTAGGAATATTTACAATGCAACTACAGTATTTACACACAAGATCACTTAAATCAACCCACATGGCTTGAGTCACATCACATATCCTCACCATTTCAATATTACAAGATTTAATGTATTATAATTCAAGGGTCAAAACCAGGATATTACAATTAAATTTCTCTTATGGAGCGTGATTAGAGTAAGAGGAAGGTGCATGAATCATTGGATCAAGGGGTTATCAAGCCTAGTGTTTCCCCTTGTGGATCTCTAGTTTTGTTGATTCCAAGAAAGATGGGACTTGGTGAACGTGTGTCAACTATAGGGAACTCAACAAGATTACCATCATGAACTATGACCCATTGTCAAGGATTGTTGAATCGCTAGACCATTTGCAGGGATCAAAGTATTTTTCTATCTAGACCTTAACTGAGGATACTATCATGTAATAATTAAAGAGGAAGCCACTTGAAACACTGCTTTTAAAATAAATCATGGGCTATTTGAATGGTTGGTAATGCTATTTGGGCTTACTAACACACCAACCACATTTATGAGGTTGATGAATGGATTTCTTAGACCCTTCATTGACTCTTTGTAGTTGTATATTTGGATGGCATCTTAGTCTACAACATGATTTGGGAGGAAAAATTGAGTCATTTGAGGTAACTGCTTGATGCTCTCAAATAGGAGACGTTGCAATTAAACATGAAGAAGTGTGATTTTTCTAGACATGTATTTTTGTACTTAGAATTCATGATTGGTGGAGATTGACTAAGAATTGACCCAACACAAATGTAGACCATTCAAAATTTTCCCAAGCCTATGAGTCTCACAGACATTAGAAGTTTTTTTGGTGCTTGTCAATGTTTATGAAAGTTTTTTTCACATTTGTTAGAGATGGTTGCACCTTACATTCCTTGACAAAAGGAGATAGTAGGTTTTTTTGGACAATAGAACAAGTGAAAAACTTCAACATATTGAAGAAGAATATTTGTGAAGCACCTATGTTAGGGCTTCTAAAACTATTGAAACCTCTTGAGATTGAGGTTGATGCATCTAGTTATGCTATGGGGGCAGTCCTCAAGAAAGAGGAAAAATTGATAACTTACCATTCGTAAAAATTTAGTGGAGTAGTGTTAGAATACCCTATCTATGACAAGGAGATACTAGCTTTACCTCAAGTAGTGAAGCACCCAACAACTCCCATTCTATGGAAGGATACAATAATCCATACCAACCAAAAACCTTTGCAGATTTTGCATACACAAATTAAGGCATGTTATTTATTTCTTATATAGACCACCGAAGTTGGTGATAGTTTTCATCATCATCATGGAATACAATAGTTTCCATTTGAATATATGAAGATTTGATATGACAGGAAAAAGAATTTTGTATGATTATAGTCAAATTATAATAGGTCGTGTTGTTAAGAGATGCCCATACTTCCAAATTTGTTGGACATTTTCGAGCTAGAAATACCTTGTTAAATTTACAATGCTATGTGTATTAGCACTACATGCCAATTGTCGTTGCTAAATTTATCTGAGCATGCATGTTCTGTTGTATGTCAAATTATTTCAAAAGGAAAATGGGTTTATATATTCCTTTGTCCATCTCAGATTGACCATGGGAGGGAATTTCAATGTATTTCCTTGGAGGACTACCAAAGACTAGATAGGGAAATGATTACCTATTTATAGTAATCGATAGATTAAACAAGATGGAACAATTGATTCCTTGTAAGAAGACTATAACTCAAGAAGAAGTAGTGAAGTTGTTTTCCAAAAGATATGGTTGCATTTTGGATTTCCCTGAATCCATTATTTTTTATAGATATAGCATATTTTTAAGTCAATTTTGAAAAGAGTTATGGGGTATGTCTAAGCTTTCAGGGTTACTTTAAAAGTGTTTACACCATGTTTGGGGGTTCTTCATGATATTTACAATACATGGTGTATGTTTATCCTGTTGATTAATTGGGTTGGTTGTCATTGATGTTAACCCTTGAAGAAAGTATGGTAGCGAATTATGGTAGCACAAAGGTTTGGGTAATGGACCCAAGTTTGTTTGATGGATAATAGTACGAGTTTTGATATATTTGAAGGTAAGACTATTTTATATGGATAGTACATGTCATGCCATTTCCGGTGGTATGTGCAACGTCACATAACTCCTCACAGTTATGGCCATGTGAAGTTGGATAACCCTTGTGAGTCATCTAGAAGCCCCAAAAGGTCAAAGTAGTCAAAGTGTTTGCAAAAGAAATTATTTAAATAATAAAGTTAATGGAGAACTCCCTAAAATAAAGAAAGTGGGATGCTACATGAAAGTATAAATAAGAGGCAAGGCTCTCTGATTTAAACACACTTGAACCTATTGAATATCTATTTTGGGAAAGGTTATTGCGGCAGAAAAAAGTGCGGAAAAAGTGCGGCAAGAAAAGTGCGACAGAAAAATCGCAGCAGAAAAATCATGTTAGAAAAAGTGCAACAGAAAAATCACAGCAGAAAAAGTGCAGCAGAAAAATCATGGCAGAAAATCGCAGCAAAAAAAGTGCGGCAGAAAAATCATGGCAGCAACATGGTTGGGGTCTATTTATGAGAGATATGGCACATCTTGTTTGAGGTATGTTTTGTGAGCT
>SNQJ01S0028273.1:12618-33119 GCA_010110895.2 Picea sitchensis | reverse complement strand
TAGGGGGTTGGAGCCTCCTTCCAGTTGCAGCTAGAAAACAAAGGAAGTTGGTGCTTCCAATGAATGTAATTCTTCAAGACATATAAGAAAAAACATTATGTGGTTTTCTCCCACTTTGGATTTCCACGTAAAAACATGGGTGTACTCTGTGTGTGTGTGTGTGTGTGTGTGTGTGTGTGTGTGTGTGTGTGATTTCTCATTTGTTCATTGTTTATTTACTCTGCAATTATTGGATGATAATGCTACATTGATATAATACTTGCATTATATGGTTAAAAAGGATTAAATTTCTCTATTACTGATTCACCCCCCCTCTCAGTAATCCAACATATCCCTTGGATGGTTCATGATAGATTTTCACATTAGATGTGGCTTGCCCTATTGTTGATTGACCTCAATTCAATGCATGCATAACATTCTTCCTTATAGTGTTGGAGATATTCAAACGACTTGGTGACATTCTGCATGTTTTCCACATGGCAGAGGTTTCTTGCTTGGAGAATGCCCTACATTGGAGGAGGAGCCTTTGGCATTCCAGAGGAGGGAATTGAGCCCTCGATAGCGTGGGGTAGCTTGGATACTTTCATAAAGGCATGCAATAGACTTTGGGACACCTAGGTTGTGACAATGTTCATGCAAGGGGAGTGGATTGGTGGAGCACATGGATTAGGAGGAGCTTTGAAGTCATTGCAGGCTTGGAGGAGGAGTTGTAACATACCCAGTTCACTATACATGCATTCTAATGTATAATTTAACACAATTTTCAACAACTAAAATTTATGATACTATGATCAAGAATGCAAGCCATCTAATGCAATTTATCTCACATAAGTAAATTAAAACACATGTAAAAGGAAACAACCATAAAATAATTAGCAACCATTCATAAGTGAAAGCATTAAATCTTTCATATTAATAAACAAAAGTACTTATCTTTCTGCAAATTATCCTTCAACTATTGCAAATGGAGAACATTCCACCCAACCATGGGCTCTCTATTAGACATGAGCTCTTAGTAATAGAGGCCACCCTAGAGCTAAGGCTATGAATCCATAAAGGTGAATTCCTATGGTGTGGCTTAATATTTTTCTCATACAATCCAATTCCTAGAAATTTCAAGATATTTTCCTACTTCAACATTCCCAAATCAACTAGCCACTTTTCCCCCTCATCATGCACTAGACCACAAATGGGATCCCCTTTAATGCTAAATAATCCCTTAGGCTATCACGCCTCCCTCTAGTTCTCTAGCACATGATGGATAGGAAATCTCTACTACTAGGAGCAAGGGAAGTTAAAATTGTAATTAATTTCTCTTTTATCTTAGTAAGAACCCATAAACTTAGTTATTTTTCTCATACTTTCATGGCAATAATTTATCATAGTTCCATAACAATGATACTATGTTACCCTCTATCTTAGAGAATAAAATCCCAAGGACAATGAATGGGAATGTATACATGCATGACTAGCATCATAGATTATATTTGCATGGTAACATAAGACCACATGCCTTTGTAGAAAGCCCACATATCCCCTTTTTGGCAACAAATATCAAGATAGAAGGACTTAGGAAAATCATAAAGAAAAGGTTAATGAAATTAGGTGGCAATAAAATAATATTATTTTCACTTAACCACCTAACCCCCCCTTTCTTTCCCCTCATGGAATCATAAGGAACCGTTGCACAGACCGAGAGTTATAAGGAACCATGTGCTTGTATCGAAGGGTCTCTGCCTATTGGTTGATATGTTTGGAGGACCTCCAATCTCTCAGTGTTATTGATGACCGAACGAACTCTTAATTGATTCTTTATATTCGTTATTACGGAACCCATTTTTTTTTAATCCCTAATTGTCTTACTAAAATCGAGCATCTTTCTGATTATCAAAGATTGGTTTTAAAATGGAGTGATTATGACAGTTGCGTGGAATACCTAGCTCATTTTATTTGATTAAATTAGTTGATTAGGAATAAGTGATAATGTGAAGTCAATGGTTGTCTCTTCTCGTTATGCTTTCGATCGATGTATTCTTACAACATGGTGTCAATTGCAAGTTGGTGAGTGTTGTTTGTTTCACTAGTTCCGATCGGGATCATGGCAAATTGTGGAAATTGATGACTGTGATTTCGTTGTTTCACTGTGTATCTATTATGGAGGCATTGTGCATGTTTTATTTAATTGCATCATCAGTGATGAAGCTCGGGTTTTATATTATGGTTTCATTGCAAATTTTTATTGGTTAATATAATGAAAAAGTCATGAAATCGGGCAAGTTTTAGAAGCCTGTTCAATTTGGAAAAGGGACCTGTGTATATGTTTTATTGGGCGATTGCGAATCTATGGATAGTGTTTGATATTTTATAGTGATGTATTATGGATAGAGATAGAGCAATGTTTTTGTGTGTTTCTTTCAACCTTGTTTTAAATTAAAGGAAAGGAATTAGAGGCCAAGTATTCTCTTAACGGGACTGTTGAAAGTCATAGTGATTATGAGTATGATTACAGACTGTGTTAATTGAGAAATTTTGAAGAAATTGAATGAGGGACAGTGAACAGTTTTGACACACAATAGTTATTAAATTGGTATTGGTATGTTTTGTATTGAATACAGAGTTTTGTTTATGTATTACTTGATTTGTTTTATGAACAATATTCGGGTTTTTTCCCTACCATTCTCTCACTTTTTCGCACATTACAAGTCCCCTCGCATTCCCATATTCACTATCCACTCCATGTTCTTAAAATTATATTATAGTTAAGTGAAACTTTGTATTATAACAGTTAAAGGATGGCACAAGGATGAGTTATAGTGATATGTTTTGATTTACAATACAGTTGATTGTTTGATGATTTGTTGAACAGTAATCATGATCTACTCCCCTTCATACTACCAATTTTCGCTCAATACAATCCCTCACATATCCCAGAACCCTTATTCACCCCCTGCTCATTAACAAGTATTAAACGTTTTTTTACGGATTGGATTGCATGAGTCTGATGTGTTGTTGAGACAAACTTTGTTTCATATTTAAAGAGATGTCATGTATGGTTGTTGAAGAAACTAGTTGATAATCAATAATGCATACAGGAGTGAGATTTTTCAGCAGAGGTAGCCATGGCCAGGGTAACAAAGGAAGAGAAAATTGGAACAGGGGCCCTAGAAGGCCAAGGTTTTCTATACATTTTGATGCAGACTCGCAAGAGTTGAACCAGCTATTCCAAGTTAGATTTTTTAATTGGATTGGACAAGGAGTGGTCCAACCTAGGCCAAAAAGGCCTCCCTTCCAATCCCCACATGTCCCTGGAATCCCAATTCCCCCTCATGTCTCATTACAACCTAAAGTTCCTGAAAATGACGGATGGTAAGAGATTGTCCATCCAGCAGTCTCCCAACATCGTGGCTGGCCTAACTTATCTCTACCTGCTCCTCCACCTATTAATCAAATTTTCCAAGTTGCCCCTGCCCACTCACCAGTTCAGTATTCCCATGCAAGTGGAAGGTTAAAAACTGAGTCCCACCATGCTCTTGATAAAGGAAAAGTCGATGTTTCCCCCTCCTCTCCCTCAAATGACTCTGCTAAATATGTGTCGTCTCGCATCCATTTGAGAGATGATTACTCTCATGTTATCAGTGAGATTAGGCCTAAAGGCTCCACATAGCCTAAGGAAAATTCAGAGAAATCAAAGGGAGACAACAACAACAAGGGGAAGATTGCCTCCTAGAGTGGAAAATATGGGTTTTAAGTGTTTTTATTTATTGATTGTTGAGAACAGTTGACTTCTGAAATTTTGGACATCACATTATTTTTTTGGATATATGGATATTATATTTTTGGATATAGTTTCAATTATCATTGATATAAATTGTCAAATTATGAGAGTGATGATGGGATGCATATTATATTTTGGATATAGTTTCAATTATCACTGATATAAATTGTCAAATTATGAGAGTGATGATGGGAGCCACAAGGGAGGGATGTGTTTTGATTGATTAACTAGTTTGTTATGCTTGTTGGAAGAAACTAAAGGAGTCAATGAGGGGTCCCATCTACTCAGTTATTATTTATTTAAGACCCTTATTATTATTTTATTACTTTTCCCCCTTAACTAAAAAATTTGTTGAGTTTTAGTTAACTTAACTAAAGAGGTAGCTTAACTACTTCAACTAATTCGGATTGCTTAAAGGCAAAAAGAGAAGGAGGAACAAGAGGAGAATAGAAGGAGAAAGCATACTAAGGTCTGCTCTTTGAGTTTTATTGAGACAATTCAGTTTTCATTCATTCTTTGATTCATTGAAAGCCTAATTCTCTTTTATGAAAGCAAGGTCCTATTGTAGACAGCAAGATTCAAGGCTGAATTACATCATTCAGACACTTTTTTTCAGAGGTGTTTATCTATCTTTTATAGTCTGTGTAGACTTGTCTGTTTGTGAATTAAATTTCATGACTGATAAAGGCTATTGTGCAAAGTTGAGTGGGAAGCAATCTGTGGCAAGTTGATCCAGCTTTTAAAGTTTGGTTTTTTTACCTTCTGTCAGAAGTCCTTTTGTATGGTTTTCATTGGGGACATCTAAGTTTGACTTTGGTCCAAACTTCCTCAAGGAATTTTGTAAAGAGAACGAGTCTTTTGATAAATTGGAATGGAATAAATGATTACTTTATGTCTCATCTGTGTTGATTATTGACCTGGTGTTTTTACTTCTATCTTTATATTTCTTTATGCATCTGTTATATTCAGAAAATTACATAAATATTGAATTTTTCAGCAATCTTTCATTTATAAAAGAATCGGTCTGAGCACTTGTAACTAATACTTGTGGATTAGGAAACATTTTTTTATGGCTATAAACATAGGGTGACATTCCTGTCTATCTTGCTTTAGCCAAGTTAGATCTGAAAATGCTTGAGTAAGATCATTTCATATATTTTCCTCAACATTTATTTGGAAACCATACTGGGGAGACCTTCAATATCTTACTGGTTGATTTTTATGCTTGATTATCATCGCATACATATATTTTTCTGATATTGATTCTTTGACTGTTTCATTTCTTAATGACTGTACCTGTTGCAAGGAAGCCTAATATTGAGCCCAGTCTTCAAGATCAGAACAACATTACTTTAAATTTGTTTGACACCATTTTAGAAACTACTAATACTCAGGTTGAGCTTAATCGTTCATGGGCAGCAATTGAACAAGACATAAGTGCCCAAGAACATTGGGAAGCTAGATGGAGACAGCTTAGGAATCAACGATAACTTTCTTTTCCTTCGGATTTGACCTTCTATTCATGTCCTTAGACCCTCGTGTTTCTAGGAGAAGAAGAGGCTTATCACCTGAAATTAATCCTATTGTTGAAATAGGAAGAAGGAACATTGTGTTATCAACCCAACAAAGTGCTCTTAGGAGAACCTTGTCTGATTCTTCCAGTTCGTCTTTCTCTCCCTTACCTATTATCCACAAGATGGCATCTAGTGGTGGATCTGGTGGCACTGGAGGTGCTTCCTCATCTCAGTGTTCATCTTTGTCGATGATTGGTAGCTTATATAGCCACCAAGTCCATGTCCAATCTACCACAAACCCTACAAAAGTCATTAAAAAGTATGGGCTTTTTCAATTTTAAGAAGATGCTACAACCACACCGTGGCATGTTTCCTCTCCTCTTAACCTAGCACCTGCTACTCGTCCACTTCATAAATTCAAAGAGAATCTTCCTAGTTTTCAGGGAATAACATTGTCACTACAATTGAACACTTGGTGGCCTTTTCTAATGCTTGTCACAACATAGGAGCCAATGACAACGATACTTGCATGCGTTTATTTGTCAATTCCCTGGAAGGTAAGGCTGCAACTGATTTATTTGACCTTCCTCCTAAGATTATGTCTACTTGGGAGGAGTTAGTCTATTGGTTCAAATCCACCTATGGGCAATCTAAAAGCCCAGTTGAGTAGTTACGGGAATACAATAACATCGCTTATAAGGATGGTGAAACCATCAAGTCCTTCAACTTGTGTTTCACCAAATTATACAATCAAATCCCTGAACTCACTCGACCTCAGAACCAAGCCGCTTTCATGCATTATTATAATGCATTACCTTCCCCCTACCATCATAGGCTTGAGGAAAAATCCATTGATAACCTCGGTTCCACTCTGCATACTTGTTTAGAGTATGAAGAACATCTTGAAAGAACAGGTCTTCCTCAGGGAGAATCAGTTAAACAAACATACATGTTCACCCTCTTACATCTTGTACAAGACATGAATAATCGTATGATAGAGTATGAGCGAAAGGGAAATGTCTCCCCTCTTACCCCTAGAGCATCATCCTCTTCTACACCCCCCTTTAGAAATCCAAATGAAAATATTTTTCAGCCTAAAGCTATCATGCCTCGTAGTTGGTGTAACTTTTTCGAGGAACGCCACAAGGAAACCACATGTGAGGTAAAGAAGAGTGTCAAAGATAAGATCTTTGGTAAAAGACCGAAAACTACCATCGTTGTCCTAGATTTTGCAGAGCCAGAAGATGTCACGATCATCAATACTATGAACAAATCCTACGCTCCCAAAGGCAAATATGATCCTCCCCGCAATTCTCCTAGCCCAAGATCATCCTCACCAGCTGCTACTGTTTAGGTTCCCAAGGATCCTGACAGTCAAGGAACTACCTTCCCTCTCCCCTCTTCCAAATACAATATTCCAAATCAGTTGGCCAACATTAAAGTAGATGCAACCCTTCTGGAATAGGTTTTCATCCCCGAACAACAGAGGCATCTAAAACAATTCATGGAAGGAAAAGCTTATGTTGTAGCCAACCTCTCTGAAGAGGTAAATGAAGAGGATTCATTTGTAAATAAAGTAGGTGTACATAACTTTAGATACCCTGTAAAAAATCCCCCTTTTTATATTTTTGTAAAGATTATGGATAAGATTGCCCATTGTTGCCTTATTGACGGCGATTCGAGCCCAAGTGTAATGTCGAAGATTATTATGGAAGAGATAGGCTTGTCTTGTACAAATGAAAATTCCAGAAGCATGCTCTCTTATAATAGCCTACAAAAAATGACCATAGGTGAAATCAAAGACGTGACCTTCGTTTTTCGTGCACGCCCTGAAATAGGACAACCCTTAATATTCAGGTAATTGATATGCCAGTAAGCAATTAATCAATCATCTTAGGAAGAGATTGGAAAGATTTGAAAGGTGGATACCTCTCACTCGACGGAACACACTTATTCATTCCTCGGAATGGTAAAAACATCATAGTCCTTAGAGAGGGAAGGATTTCACCTTACATAGAAAGTGTTCCACAACCTAATGTGAATTATATTGAAGAGGACCTAGGGGTGTATTCCATCTTTGTCGAGGAGGATAACATTCCCTTGGAACAAATCAACTTAGACGATGGTATGTGGCACATGCACTTTGATGGAAATGAAGCTGACATTATCTTGTACTCTCCTGTGGGGAAAATTCATAACTTTTCTTATAGGTTGGAGTTTGTTTGCACAAACAATGTCACTGAATTCGAAGCTTTATTATTAGGCATTGAAAATGCCTATAATCTGGGTTGTGGTCACCTTATAGTTTTTGGGGATTTCGAGCTTGTTATGTGAAGGATCAGATCATGTCACTGAGAGGAGGGGTGAATCAATGACACAATTATTATATTAATTTTTCTTTAATGCAAACAGAATTTTAACACAATATTTTATCGTGTAACCCAAATGGGAAAAACCACAAACTCATTTCTATTAACTGCAAAATTTTGTTTTACATGTTACATAGAAGGAATATATTCTTCCTTTTCATTCAGCACCAACTGATCAGGATGCACCCACACCCTTGTTCACTAGCACCAACTGGTAGGAGGCTACAACCCCCTATTTAGTCAGCTACAACTGACAAGGAAGCACTAACTCCCTCTGCAGGCACCAACCTGCCCTTGCACCACCCAACCACCCTTATTTTTTGAATCTGGGGAAATTTTTGTATCAAGTCTTTACTGCATGTTTCTCTGCTTCTCTGATTAATATATCTTTTGATTCGAACTGCAGAGACACCTTATTCTCCACACTCTTCCTCGTTTATATAATCTTCAAATCAGTGTGAGAGTGATACGCTGTGTCCCTTTGTTTGAACCATCGCACCTCTTTGTTTAACTTAACCATAATCATTGTTTTATCATTTTTACCGTGAAGGCTTTTCATAAATTGATCACAGTTATGGATCAATTTCATCCTTTTAACTTGATCCCAAATCTCTGCAATTTATTTACAGAAACCGAGTTCTGCAGAGGTGCTTCCTTCAAACCATTACATGTGACCGAGTGATACAAAAACACGGGCTTTATCAACTTTAGCGACATATTATATTCTGCTTTTTAAATATCTTATTCTATATGACCAATGGAAGTGACCAAACGCTAGGTCAAATGAGTGCTTGAGCACTTATCAATTAACGGTCACGATTTAATCATCTGATGAGATGGACGACAGTCGAGACATTGGGAACTTTGGGATTTCAACTTTTCAGATATTCAAATCATATCGAACGGTTTATTTCGTGGAAACAAGATCAATGGTCAAATTTGATCCTTACACCGATCCTTTCACTGCTTGATCCGATGGATAGGACTTAATCAAGCATTGAGATGGATGGCCACCATTTTCTCCGCGACCTCGTGCTTCACGTGAGTGTGACGTGTAGGCAGGGTAGTGGAGTGTGGCGGTGGAGCGCGGAGGTGGTATGGATGAGTGGTTTGGTGCTTTACTCAGAGGGGGGTTAGGTGGTAAGTGGTAAGGAGTGAGGGGGGTCTGAGTTAACAAGAAGGCGACACGTTATGAGGGCCCCGCACAGGAAAAACCACCAACTCGGACCCCCCCCCCCCAATCGTTAAAGGCAGAAAGGTCGGAGGGGGGTCCGATATTCCTTGTCGACTGTAGATCTGAGCGCCTGATTATCTGTCGCTGAGATTAGCGCGCTCGTTAACATAAAGCGCCAAAACTGTCATGTCATCGTCCTTTACCCTTTCTTCATTTTGTCGCCAACCATAGATCTATTAGGCGAGTGACCATCCACAACCGATGTGGATTGTGAGTGATTTAATTCGTCACCCAAGATCTGCATGCGTATCAACATTATTGATATGATCTGATCGTTGACTAGTCCTCCAATGATTATTCTAATATTCATCGTGCCATGTCTTTTGAGATTTGATCTTCATTCTCTCACCCTCGAGCTTTTATATCTGCATACCATCATACTGTAACTTTGATTTTTATTTGCTAACAAAATATTGTTGTTATCAATGACAATTCGTCATACCAACTTATCATCACATCAATGATATCGACTGTTGACATCAATGACAATATATTAATGACACTATATCCAACAATCTCCCCCTTTGTCATTGATGGAAACATTCAAACTTCATACTGAATGTCCCCCTGAGATGTTGCATCTCTCCTCTGAAGTTATGCTCCCCCTTTGACATCAATGGAAAAGGGTTGCTTCCCTTATGGTAAAGATTTGTTTGTCTATATACTTCTAACCAAAATTTAAAAATGGATAACTCCTCCTACAATCATAATTTTCCTGTCATCTACACTCACTGCCCAATCTGCATCTGAATAAGATTTTAAAGTGAATGAATCCTTGCTAGGGTACCACAAACCAAGATCTATGGTTCCTTTCAAATACCTAAAGATTCTTTTTGTAGCTTGAACATGGCTCTCCTTTGGTGCTGCTTGGAATCTAGCCACCAACCCAACTGCTTGCTTAACATCAGGTCTGGAGGCTGTTACATAGAGTAAAATCCCAATCATTGATTTGTAGTGTTTTGGATCTACAGCATTGGACTCATCTTCCTTGCTTAGTTTTCATCCAACTGTCATAGGTGTACTAACAGGTTTGCAATCCTCTAACTATAATTTCTTAAGCATATCTTTAACATACTTAGACTGATGTATAAAGACTCATCTTCTGGATTGTATTATTTGTAGTCCTAGAAAGAAATTCAGTTCACCAAGCAAAGATATTTCAAATTCTTGTTGCATCCTCCTAGCGAAGTCCTTACTCATTTTTTCATCATCACTACCAAATATAATATCATCAACATATACTTCCACAATAATCATGTTATTACCAACAATTTTACAATAAATATTGTTGTCTGTTGATCCTCTTTTGAGACCTTGTTTTTGTAAATTAGAATCTAGCCTTGCATACCATGCTCTGGGTGCTTGTTTTAGCCCATATAGTGTTTTCTTTAATTTACAGACATAGTCTCCTTTGTTTAATTTGAATCCCTTTGGTTGCTCAATATAGACTTATTCTTCTAAGTTTCCATTGAGAAATGTTGACTTGATATCCATTTGCTACACTTTAAATTTTCTGTAGCTGGAGAAAGCTAAGAACATCCTAATTGCCTCTAATCTGGCCACAGGTGCAAAGGTTTCTTCATAGTCTACTCCTTCAACCTAAGCATACCCTTTACATACTAATCTGGCTTTGTTCATGATTACTTGTCCATTCTCATTCATTTTATTTTTATACACCCATTTAGTTCCAATGACATTTTTATTTTTTGGTCTTTGAACTAGTTGCCAAGTTTGATTTTTTTCAATTTAGTCCAATTATTCATTCATAGCATTGAGCCAGTTATCATCTTTACATGCCTCTTTGATTGAGTTGGGCTCAATTTGTGACAAAAGTGTTATTTCTGTTTCATACAACAATTTTCTTCTTGTGTGCACTCCATCACTCTTGTTTCCAATAAACAATTCTTCAGGATGATTCTTTTAAGTCATTCTTGAGGGTGTTTTTGTGTCTCTTCTTGGGGATTCTTCTCTTATCTCTTCTTCTTGAATATATTCTTCATCTTCACTAGTATCTATATCATCCTCTTTCCTTTCTTCTTTATTCTCTTCTACTTCTTTTTCTTGTGTACCAATTGACTCATCTTCATCTTCATCTTCACTTTCAAGTATAGTTTCTTGATTTTTGATCCTTATCATGTTTAGATCATCCACATTGACATCTTCACTCTCAACAATATTGTGTAGTATAAATTGTAGCATTTGTATGCTTTCTTGTTAGAATCATATCCAAGAAAAATACCTTCATCAGATCTGGCATCGAATTTTCCAAGATTCTCATCAAGCTTTTTGATGTAGCACTTACTTCCAAAGGCTCTGAAGTATTTTACTGATGGTGTTCTTCCAAACCATAGTTCATAAGGAGTCTTATTACTATTAATCCTAAGCTGACCTCTGTTCAATATGTATACTATTGTGCTTACAGCTTCCCTCCAATATCCATTGGACAATTTTTCATCATTAAGCATAGTCCTTGCAGCCTCCTGAACTGTTCGATTCCTTCTCTCAGCGATCCCATTTTGCTGAGGTGTTCTGGCAGCAGAGAATTGTATTTTTATTCCATGGGTTTCACAAAAGAGATCAAACTCTTTTGAAGTAAATTCACCACCATTTTCTAATCTAAGGCATTTGATTTTTGTCTCCTTTTCATTCTCAACAAGAGTTTTAAATCTTTGAATTTGTTACGTGCTTCTGATTTTTCTTTGAGAAAACATATCCAACCCATTCTAGTAAAATCATCAATGAACAACATAAAGTAGGACTCTCCTTACAAGTTCTTGGTCCTTGTAGGTCCACAAAGGTTAGTGTGAACAAGCTCTAAAGGTTTTGAGGTTGAGTATTCTTTTGCTTTGAACCTTATTCTAGTTTACTTTCCTAGTTGACAGTGTCTACACATAGTATTTGATGGCTTTATGATCTTTGGCAAGTTTCTTACTGCACCAAGATTGTTGACTTTCACTAGATTGTCAAAGTTAATATTTCCCAACCTTCTATGCCATAGCCAACTTTCATCTGTTAGATTCATATGACATTCCTCATTCAATTTTGCATCTAGTATATACACATTTTCGGGAGTTCTAGGAGCAGTACCAACCATTTTTCCTATGTCTTCTCTCCTAATCTCACATTTATGGGATTCAAAGATGCCAAAGTGCCCGTGAACACAGGTTTGGCTGACACTTAATAGGCTAGGTTTCAGTTTTTCAACAAGCAACACATTATTGGCTTTGTCTTTTCCCAAGCTCACAGTGTCTTTCCCAAGTATGTTACCTGAAGCATTGTCACCAAATGTAACTTTACCCTTTTGTTTCTTTAAGTTCAGAAACTTGTCCTTGTTCCCTGTAATATGTTTTGAGAACCCATTGTCAACATACCAGAGATCTTCTTTATCTTGGGCTTTTAAGGCAATAATACATTCCTTCTTTGATTTTTTTTCTTTCTAGAGCTTCTTTTGCTCTCTAATGAATCTTGGTTGTTCTGAGACTTCCATTAATCTACAATTACTGGCCTTATGTCCATAGTTATGACACCTGAAGAATTCTAGGTCCCCTTCTTGTAGAGGTGCAAAAGAGTTATAGTTTCTTCTTTTGACTTGATTTACTGCTTGGTTATCTTTACGGTTATAATTTTTAACCCACAAATTTTTCCTTCTATATGCTCTACAATTCATAGCTTTGTGTCCGAAATTAGAGCATGCAAAGCAATGACCAAAGAAAATGTGAGGATGCATGTTTTGATAAAACTTCTTTGGTATTGTCTTGTCTTCCTTCTTGATGGTTGGAAGTAGTCCTCTAGAGTTATGATCATTACTTGTCTTCTCTTCATTTTTCTTCTTGAATGTACTGAGGAGAGTATCTGCATAAGATTTTAAGTTCACTCGACTTTCTTCTTGAGAATAGCCTATTCAATTTTTATTACCTGAATCCTTTTGTGTGGTAATAATATTATCTAATATTTTAGAGCTATTTTCATTCTTTGTTTGAATGAGTTTTGCATCAAGTTCTTTTCTCACGTGAACTATTTATGCCTCCATTCTTACACAGGTTATTTGTTTTTCTTTGAGAGACTTTTCCAGAATTTCTCCGATCCTATTTGCTTCTAGGATTTGGTTTTTCAGGTTGCTCATGAGTTTCTCCACCTCCTTTTCTTTTTGTTTATGTTTTTCCTTTTGTTCAACTACAAATTTTTTTAGTTGTCTATATCTGGTTTTGTATTTTCTTAATTCATCCAAGGCACTGAGAAGTTCTTCTTCCATGTTCACTTCCGCTTCATCTTCTGACTCTTTCTCGTGTTTAATCTCCTCTACCTCATTAGACTCTTCAATGCCTAGAAAAAGGACTTCATCATCATCAAATTAATCATTGTCACTGGACTCTGATGAACTGATCTTTTCTTCTTTTGAGTAGAAATCATTTTTCCCTTTGTAAAAATTTTTCTTGTAGTTGGGTTATCCCTTCTTCTTGTATTGTGTAGTTTTGTTTTCTTCATCTTCAGGGTCCTCCTTGGGATAGGGACACTTGGCTGCAAAATGGCCAACCTTGCCACAGTTAAAAAATTTGAAAGGCAACTTGGATTTGTACTTCCCTGCTCCTTTCTAAAGTTTTCTAATAAAATTAGCTTCTTCCACATCAGATTCTTCATGATGGCTCAATTGAGGTTTTTACTTCTGAATTTTTGTTTTCTTGAGCACCTTGAAGGCTGCCTCTTCTTATGGGAGGTTCTCATGACCTAATCTTAACTCATAGGGTGTGAGGATTCCATACAATTCATCCATGGTGAGTTTATCTAGATTTTCCCAATCTTCAAGAGCGGACACTTTAGGATTGTATAGAATAGGTAGTGTTCTTAGTAATTTTTCAACTAGATCATTGTTTGACACTTCTACTCCCAATCCTATGATTGCATTAACAATATTATCAATTCTTTCAAAGTACTCTGAGATATTCTCTTCATAATTCATTTTCAGACCTTCATATTGTACTCTGAGAGTCTGGAGTTTGGCCCTCTTTACCTTGGAATCTCCTACATATGTGGTTTCCAATTTATCCTAGAGTTGTTTTGCATTATTACAGTTTAGTACCTTAGAAAGGATTTTCTTACTCAGTCCAGCTTGTAATGTATTTAAAGCCTTTGCATGTTCCCAAAAAATTGTCTTGTCTTCTGCTTCTATGGGAGTGGATTTTGGAACATCATATCCCTTTTCCACTAATTTCCATACTTCCAGTCCAATGGACATCAGATAGCTTTTCATTCTAACACTCCAGAAGACATAGTCTTCACCATTAAATAGGGGGATTTTTTATGACATCTTCAACTATTGATCCATTCTAATGTATATTCCTCTTTAAGTGATTTAAACCTTTTGTGAAGAGACTCGCTCTGATACCAATTGAAGGATCAGATCATGTCACTGAGAGGGGGGGTGAATCAGTGACACAATTATTATATTAATTTTTCTTTAATGCAAATAGAATTTTAACACAATATTTTATCGTGGAACCCAAATGGGAAAAACCACAAACTCTTTTCTATTAACTACAAAATTTTGTTTTACATGTTATATAGAAGGAATATATTCTTCCTTTTCGATCACCACCAACTGATCAAGATGCACCCACACCCTTGTTCACTAGAACCAACCGGTATGAGGCTACGACCCCCTATTTAGTCAGCTACAACTGACAAGGAATCACCAACTCCCTCTGCAGGCACCAACTTGCCCTTGCACCACCCAACCACCCTTATTTTCTGAATCTGGGGAAACTTTTGTATCAAGTCTTTACTACATCTTTTTTTGCTTCTCTGATTAATATATCTTTTGATTCGGACTGTAGAGACACCTTATTTTCAACACTCTTCCTCGTTTATATAATCTTCAAATCGGTGTGAGAGTGATACATTGTGTCCCTTTATTTGGACCATCGCACCTCTTTGTTTAACTTAACCATAATCATTGTTTTATGATTTTTATAGTGAAGGCTTTTCATAAGTTGATCACAGTTATGGATCAATTTCATCCTTTTAACTCAATCTCGAATCTCTACAATTTATTTACAGAAACCGAGTTCCGCAGAGGCGCTTCCTTCAAACCATTACATGTGACCGAGTGATACAAAACCAAGGGCTTTATCAACTTTAGCGACATGTTATATTCTTCTTTTTAAATCTTGTATTCTATATGACCAATGGCAGTGACCAGACGCTAGGTCAAACGAGTGCTTGAGAACTAATCAATTAATGATCACGATTTAATCATCTGATTAGATGGATGACAGTCAAGACATTGGGAACTTTGGGATTTCAACTTTTCAGGTATTCAAATCAGATCAAACGATTTATTTCATGAAAACCATATCAATGGTTAGATTTGATCCTTACACCCATCCTTTCACTGCTTAATCCAACGGCTAGGACTTAATCAAGCATTGAGATGGATGGCCACCATTTACTTCGCGACCTCGTGCTTCATGTGAGTGTGACGTGTAGGCAAGGTAGTGGAGTGTGGAGGCGGAGCGCGAAGGTGGTATGGATGAGTGGTTTGGCGGTTTACTCGGAGGGGGGGGTAGGTGGTAAGTGGTAAGGAGTGAGGGGGATCCGAGTTAATAATAAGGTGACACGTTATGAGGGCCTCGCACGGGAAAAACCACCAACTCGGACCCCCCCCCCACCGTTAAAGGCAGAAAGGTCGAGGGGGTCCGATATTCCTTGTCGAACGTATATCTAAGCACTTAATTATCGGCCACTGAGATTAGTGTGCCCTTTAACATAAAGTGCCAAAACTGTCATGTCATTGTCCTTTACCCTTTCTTCATTTTTCCACCAACCGTAGATCTATTAGGTGAGTGACCATCGATGGTCAATGTGGATTGTGAGTGATTTAATTCATCACCCAAGATCTGTGTGCGTATCAACGTTCTTGATCTGATATGATCATTGATTAGTCCTCCAACGATTCTTCTGAGATTCATCGCGCCATCTCTTTTGAGCTTTGATCTTCATTCTCTCACCCTCGTGAGATTTTATCTCTGCATATCATCATACTGTAACTTTGATTTTCATTTACTAACTCACCTGAGCTTTAATCTTTGCATATCATCCAATTGTTTGACATCAACCATTATATGCTAACAGAATACTATTGATATCAATGACAATTTGTCATACCAACTTATCATCACATCAATGATATTGATTGTTGACATCAGTGACAATATATTTATGACACTAATTCAACATTGTGAACCTTGTACGTAATATATACTCTCCCAGCAACAAGTTGATGAAACGGTACACCCAAATTGTTTGGACACTTATCTCGAACCTACTATCTTTCAACATTAGTCATGTTAAGAGGGAATTGAACTCAATGGTTGATCGGTTAGCTATTTTTGCAGCCTCTCCTAATCGACAACTTCTGCCACATAGACCTGATTGTACTTTTCAATCTCTATATCGTCCACATATCCCTGACAATATAGAATCATGGCAGGTCTTCCCTAGCGATGAGAGCATCTGTGCTTTCATTCAAAATGAACCCTATAAGCCCAAGGAAATTATATCCATGGAAGATAACAAGATTCCTTAGGGCTTGACTCCTCTAGAAAGTTCATTTTCATCGATTGATGTAGGCAATAAAGAGAAACATAAAGAAGAGGAGTCAAAAAGGAAGGTGGGCGAAACTATCTCCTTGAACATTGGAACACCCGAGTCTCCAAAGAATGTTAAAATAGGTGCCGAATGTTCTGATGAAGAGAAAATGAAGTTTGTCAAGCTGCCTGGCGAATTTCAAGAAGTTTTTGCTTGGTCTTATGAGGATATTCGTGGTTTTTATCCCGCTCTTATACAGCATGCCATTCCTATCAAAGAGGGCATAAAACCGGTTAGGCAAAAACAAAGACCTATCAACCCTGCACTAGAAGCAACTATTCGAAAGGAGTTGGAAAAATTCTTGGAGGCTGGAATCATCTTTTCGGTCAAGTACTTTGAATGGGTTTCCAACATGGTTCTCGTTAGGAAAACAACTGGTCAGATCAAATTATGTGTAGATTCTCGCACATTGAATCGGGCTAGTATGAAAGATCACTTTCCTCTCCCTAATATGGAAATGATTTTGTAGCAAGTTGCAGGGTCACAGATGATGTCCTTGATGATTTTTTCGATTACAATCAAATCAAGGTAAAAAGGGCAGACAAATATAAAACCACCTTTATTACTCGTTGGTGCACCTTTTCTTATGAATGTATGCCTTTTGGCTTATCCAATGCAAGTGTCACGTTGCAAGGGGTTGTGCAAATAGTTTTTGACGGTGTGATTGGCGAGATTATTCATATCTATCTTGATGATCTAATCATGTACTATAAAGGACGATCAATTGTCTCGAAGTTTCAAAAATTATGGTTCTGTCCTTCCAAGATTATTTTTGTTCTAGGTACAAACTCTTACATTATAAAATATTTACAAGAGTGATTGTTTTCCTATAGCACTAACGGTTCACTTAAAACACTATGTGGAACCAATTTGAAAAGTTTAACGTTGTTTGGATTTTTCTGTATATTAGTAGTTCAATTCTGTTTTCTTTTTTTGGGTAGTTTTATTATTTCTTTTTCAATTCTTCTTTTTAAACAGTTTTCAATTATGCTTTCGTTTAATAGTTTTCCTTCTATTGTTTGCAATTCTGTCATTTTATTTTCTGTTGTTCTAAATTTTGCGGTTTCATTTTGTTATGAAATTTCCTTCTTTTGTTCTTTTCGATTTCAATTTTTGGTCAAGAATTAGATATTGGATTAGTTCTGCCACAATGACACTCCTGCAGGGTATTCTTAGTCAATAACAATCAAGCTTACACAGTTGTTATGATGTTCCCCCTGAAGGCATCATTGAATTTGTTATCTCCTTTCATTGTTGTCTTATGAGAAAATTAGTTACTTCCCGCTTCTACTTTCCATTTCTTCATCCATTTGAGATTCAAAAGAGAAAGTCCATAAAAAAATTATCCTTGAAGTCAAGAGAAAATTATCGTTGAAAGATTATGCATACATGGATAACCCCCTTCATACTTAACATTTTCCATGAGTTATTCCCAAATTCCCGGTCATTTTTCCATTAAATCCGCTCACTTCCCCCTGTTGCATAATCATTATGGTTATATCTTCTTGATATGTTGTTCTTGTCCTGCAAAACCATACATTCTTAGTTATTAATCTGTTGGAAATAGATTTCCCTGTGGAGTCGCCAGTTTGTTGATGATAAAAATCGCAACGAGGAATTTCGCCCGCAAAGTATTGCTAAAGCCTATTATTTAAACTATGTTAATAACATATAATACTAGTAGGTGGGACCCCCTTGTAGACTGGAGGCTTGAAGATAGTCATATCACACATTTTATGCTTTTGTTTCGGTGTTGCTTACAGGGTCTTATATGGTTGATAATGCAGTCTTGGTTTCGTTTTGACATAATGACGGGTGGATGATGCATTTTATGGGATGTTCTTTTATTCAAAGCTTTAATTTTATGTTATCATTGGCATATATTTACAGTTTCTATGTTTGATCATGTCACCATGATTTATTATATGGCTACACCTGCACAAGAAATATGTTAGTAACAATATAAACAAAAGCAAAGGGAAGAAACTTACAAAAAAACAAAGAAAGGGCCTATGTTATGCTATGTTAGAAGTTATGTGCAAATAAAATGAAAACAAGTTAGTGTTAATCCTAACTATTAATGGTTAGTGGCTATGTGATTTGCATTTGAGTTATATTGGGCGCATTTGATATGGAAATACATATGGTATGGAAGTTTGGCAATGGTTAATATGAATGTTTTGGGGGGTGCATTTGGCAAGAAATGTGGTCACAAATTTCAATGGTTTGGAATTAATGACATGGTTAAATGTATTAGTGAGTGTTGGTTGTCGTGTACTTAGAAATTGAATGAAGAGGAGATGGAAGGGACGTGCAGTAAATGCACGTCACTCTATACTTCCCCCATCAGGCCGTCACCCTAGTATGGTTATTGTTGCGTTTCGTTTTGTTGGTGGTTAAGCTCTGAGATCCAAGCTTGGGAAGGAAACTCTCGGCCAGCTCGCCCCTTTTAAGTTATCAGTTACATGTATGGTTCTTTTTCACCCATCCATGAATTACGTTATGTGTATGAACGAATGATGGCTCAATAATGCTTTGGTTTGTGTTTTCTTGAGATTGGAAACTGTGTAAATGTGTGGTTTTTCTCTTTGGAATGACTACGTGGTTATTCGTTCTACAAGTAAAAGATTTGGTTTGGTTGTTGGTGAAAATCATGATGGCTCTCTATGGTTTTTGAGTGGATATGGGTATTATCGCTCTGTGTTTTGGAGGGTTTAGCTATGTTTATCCTTGTTGGTCGCTTCCTCACGGTTATGAGGGTAACTCTATCCAGTCGTATTCGGGATGCTATGTGGTTGTTGTGTATGTTTCTAGGACTTCCTTTTGGTCACTGCGTATTTTTCCATATTCATGGTCGTGGGTTTATTCACATGGTCATGGGATTATTTTCATGGTCGTGGGTTTATTCACATGGTCATGGGATTATTTTCATGGTCGTGAGTTTATTCACATGGTCATGGGATTATTTTCATGGTCTTGGCATCAACGTATCTCAAAAATCGGTCTTAGGGTGGACATTATGCCAAGATAAATGATTTATGGTTGATTGGGTGATATAAGTTACGCCTCGGGTTTACATTTCCACTGGCATTGTCATCAAATGAAATGGAAAAAGGTTATACCTCTGTGTGTTATGGGTACTTGTTACTGTCTAGCGGGCATTTTCTTATCCTCTGCATCGTTGTCCTACCCTACCCGTCGTTGAACTGTTGTGTCATTGCACAGACCAAGAGTTATAAGGAACCATGTGCTTGTATCGAAGGGTCTCTGCCTATTGGTTGATGTAACACCCTGTTTTCCCCAGTCTGTAAAAATAATTATGCTGGCCAAGAACTGTGGCAAACTCAAAGATGTGAATGTATGATTTGAATGGACCTTAGTANTGTTATGAATATATATATATATATATATATATATATGACTATTGAGAGGGGGATGTGCTGAAAAAGAGACCACGATGGCTAAAGAAAGGTGGTGGAAGGCACCTGGAATGGTGGCGCTAACTTCCACCGAAAACTAATACCGTATTTGGTATTCACTGGCCCGGAGAACCAAGAGCGGCTTGTTTGCCTCGAAATGAATTACTCGCCAGGTTGGTAGGTGAAGAGGCTCCTCAGGAGTTAATGAGGGATGGGGGTGAACCGCCCATCCGTGGAGGCCTCAGACCTGACCACCACTGGGAAATTTGTGCCACATGCAACCTCGCTGGAGAAGAAAAGGCAGGAAAAAGGTGTCGAAGGGAGGGGACGCAAGGGAGATAGATCGTAGGAAAGAGATCGGAAGAACTCTGGAACAAAATACAGAGTGAGTGATAGCAGAGAAGAAGGAGAGTAACCTTCGTTCTCGATCACTAAAGAACAAAGACAGAGAGTCTCAAGCATCGTGGTCTAGCTCGGGGGTGGCTAGTGGTAAATCCATTCGGAGTCGTTGAGCCTACGGTTGGGTGGAAACGAGCACCCCTCTCA
>SNQJ01S0028273.1:0-12608 GCA_010110895.2 Picea sitchensis | reverse complement strand
ACATCCCTTCCTCATTGACATCTATGTAATTAAATTAATACTACTGACAAGCCTCTCACCAATTCTTCAATATGTGGCTCACCGATTCTTCAATATGTGTATTTATCAAATTTGAGCAAATCTCCATTTTTGGTCATTTACATATGCACACTAGTCGATCTAGTTTAATTGACATGACATTGGACTTTGTTTTGAATCTTTATTTAATTGATTCTTATTTATTAGTTAGTCAACTTGGTTGAATCAAATTTCTTAATCGATGCTACCTCCAATCTTCTATATTTCTTGTTGTCAATCCAATTTTGGATCAAACCTCCCATTTTTGGGAGAATTTGGTCCCCCAAAACTTCTCAGTTCTGAAGAAGATGAGGAAACTTTTCCTTCACCTCCTCTAATAAATATCATCTTTCCTTTACATGAACTTGACCCTTCAAATTGATTCTTAGCAACTCTTGTTTACCACTACGAGTCTTCCAAAGCTTCCATTGTAATAGTATATCATGTTTCGACTCAATATGCACATATGACACTAAATCTTCAATCTCTAGCAACACTAGAAATTCTTCCTTCCCTTCATCGAGCATGGAAGGTTCTGAAAGATTTAAATTCTCTACATTGATAATGCAATAGTTTCCCAAATGTTACATGTCAAAATTCCTCACTTCGATAATGTCCCATTATCATTGTCGCAAGTGTCACACTTTTGTCACAAGTGTCGTAAATGTCACATTTTCGTTCTACATATGTCGCATTGAGAATGACACCATGGAGAAACTTGATGCATCCTATAAGACATGTTAGAATAGGAAAACACATCATTTGACAAGCTTAGCAAAATATTTTTCCTTGAGAAATGGTCATCTTAACGAACTTTTGGAAGATCAACGCTCCCCTACTCACATGCAGGGAGCGCTAGCGCTCCCATTCCACATAGCAAGGAGCACTGCAACGCTCTATTGCTAGTTTTGAGGGAGCGCCTATTGGTTGAGAGAATCATGGGAATAAATCCCCCTTATCTCCAAGGACAACTAGAAATGATTCAAGTTGGTTTGGCTCGAATCCAAGCTTTAGGATGCATCTAAGGGAGATGCCACAACTGATGGAGTCATATCCTCCACTTATTCTAAAGACAACTAAGGTCGTTGAGCCTATCAAAACTTATAAAAGGAGGCATTCTCATGATAAAAACGAGGAGAATATCAACAAAAAGTATTGTCATTCTGATCGTGGATCTTTCGAGCAAGGGGTTGGACAAGGAGGACTTGGAGAGGTTGTTGCAACTGCATCTACAAATTGTAAGTTCCTTGTAATGTTCTCATTAATATATGCTTGGCCTATTTCCTTCAAGTTTTTGTATGATTGCATATGCTTGTCTTTTGTTGATAAATTTAGTTTAAACTAATCTTGGTAGAATAGGAAGCATGCATTGTATTTTCTATCTATTGGATTGCAGATCTCATTAAGGAGCTTGAAGATCAAGTTCAGCCTGGACTAAGCAAGGACAAGCTTCAGAAAAAGGCACACCATACTTTCTTCCTCTTTTCCCTTAGACTAGTTTAACTACATTTAAAGGAATGTTAGTGTCCAATGTTAGCAGCTTTCTATCTTGGTAATAAGGGTCTAGGATCCAAGAGGATATTCACTTGTCCGCAGGTGAATTTTCCTACGACAGAAATTGGCAACTCCACTAGGGAGCGAAGCTTTCAGTTTTGGTTTCTTTCCTTGGTTTTGTCTTAGCTTTTTCTCATCTTCAGATCCAACTTGCCATATTTTTCTCTTTTATACATATGTTGTCAGTACTGAAGTTGTCTCACAGAGACTGTTGATCAAACTTCCTGAATTTTTCATTTTCTGGGTTGATCCTTTTCTTTCTCAGAAACCCGCACCCTCTCCCTTTACAACCAGAATGTTGATTTCCTAGTCGACGCTCCCCTTTAGTGCTTTAGGGAGCGTTGTAGCGCTCTGGTGCTGATATAACCAGAGCGCTGATTTTTCTTCATTTTGAAAATTTGTTGACTACCTTTGTACTTGGTGTAATTTTTGGGTATTCCTTCTAACTCAAGACTTGTTCTATTAGTTTGTGTCTTCTGTCAGACCCGCAACTTGCTTCTTTTAATGCTTTTGATCTTTGGTTGGATTTTATTGTATTTCCTTGTTACAAAATCACCCTTTCTCTTCAAGATTTTGGGTTCATTTTGATACTTTTTTGTTCATCTGATCAGTTGAATATTATTACAAGGAAACTTAGAGATCTCTTTACTATTTTAAATGGTCTCTGATCTTCATATATGTCCAACAATTTCTTAAGTGTGTTTTGTTGTTTTTGGTGTTCTTTTTGGAAAGTCTAGTTTGATTTTGCCTCTTATTGATTGTTGTGAGACTGACTTTTTGTTTGTGTGATTCTTGCTTCCCATTGTCTAAAAGTTGCAATAGTAAAATATTTTATTATTATTGCCATAATAAGCATTAAACCAAATCAATTCACATTCATAATCAAACGAAAGGATACTTTTTACGATTGGTTTGTGGATACTATAAACAATTTCTGTATGATTTAGCACTGAAATGGATTGTTGTTGAAAACAAATTGCATGAAAATTATGCATTTTTGTGTTTGATAGTGAAACAAATAAAACTCTTCTCCTTCCCGTAAATAGAAGTTCATCGAAAATAACGCTTGCTTATCATTCTTTTACTTCTTTGGGATTCGAGTCGTAACATCATTAGTTTCACTCTCATACACCTTTGAGTAAAGAACAACCACTAAAATCAACGCTAATTAAAAATCGATCTAGAAACTTTTTCTTTTTAGATTCTTCCACCAACATTAGACTAGGATTAGCGCTTTGGATTAGGCTTTGAGTATAACTCTCCAAAGCATTCAAAACAAACTTAGCATCTTGCGATAGGGAGAGTGAATCCAATTTTTGTATACGCATAGTTGGGATCCCCCTCTCACACATGGGTTATGCACGAGGTCACGTTCGGGAGAGCAATGAAGATTATCCCTCCGTGGTTTAACCGTTCGTAGTAGTAAGATCATATTTTGGGGGTTCTTCTTGAGGTCCAACTATCTTCATTTGGTCTTGGTGCTTCGTGAATTCCAAATCTGTTCGGGGTCCTTTGGAGTTCTACCGATCCACTTGTCCTCAGTTCTCTTGAAGGATTTCAGACTTGTTATCTTGCCCATACATTCAGACTGGATTGTCGACTGTACTCGCCTAGAGGTTGACTGCGAGTTGGTGTCCTTAGTATCCATAATATTTAGGGTTCTCACACAAGGTGACGATGAAGGGAAGTCTTCATTGTACTTGGAACAGACATTGGTCAAAATCACTTGGGATCCTTGGAGGGAAAATCCACGATTATTGTGTGGAAGCTTGCACCAAGGCATAAGTCCGTTAAGCAGGTTGCCAAAGTAATTGTTCCACCCACTCATATCCTAACCCCTTCTCAATTTGGTCACGCGATGTTGGATTTCATCACCAACTAGTACGGTCATTGAGAGAAGGTTTTGTTTGCTTGTTGGTTCTTCTATATTTTTAGCACGTGTTGTTTGTTTACTTAATACTTTTTCAAGATTGATACTGTATATGATAAAGGTCTTCATCAATCACGTAGGATGCAAGGGTTTCCTCTGGAAGGCTACAAGCCCTAACCTCCTAATTCACCTGAAGACATCTACCGTGAAGAGGTAGAAAATCACTCGGATGTTGGGAGCGTTGCTACTCCTTTGTTAGAAAATCCTGAAAGTGCATTGGTTACAGTTGAGGATCCCATTCCTCATACTACCCCTGTGTCAAAAGTTCCTATTGAACCACTCCTTGTTCGATTGGACTCGTTCGGTAACATAATAGAAGAAGAAGTTACTCGTCTACCACTGAGGCAATACACTGAGACACAGATGGAAGACACACAACGTGATTATGATGAGTACATGACTCCTGTCTGGTCCACTGGCATGGTAAATCCACAACATACACATGTTCGTTCCATATGGAGAACTCCATTGGGACATTATCTTTACGAACATTTCAACTTTAGTTGACCACCTATTGACCCTCTTGCCTCTGCTGCTGCCGAGGCAGGACCGTCCGGTCAGTCTATTGACCGTCCCATCGAACAATTATTCAATCTTGCTTCTATGTCAGTACAAATCCAACATAACGTTGGAGTCATAATGCCTAATCATACACAAGGTGCTTCAACCGTTACTCCCACCACTACACCTTTTCAAACTACAATTGCTTATATTCCACAGAATCTTGTTGGAACACCTTTACATCACAGAATGTAGAACCCTATCATACACACACAATCAACTGCGGAACAAATCCCAACTAGGGGGCAACCATCATCTAGCGGGTCTGTCCGTCCTGGGGGACAACCACCCTTGCACACACCCGTTGGGGGGCAACCCCCTTTTATTGGTCAAACCCCAGTTGTCACTCAAACTATAGCAGGGGGACAACCCCCTTTTGCTGGAAACCCTTCACAATCCTGGGGAGCACCCCAAGGAGGTATGTTTCATCAACCTTACAAAGGAGGGACATCATACCATAACCCACAAGGAGGAGTACCAAATCCTATTCCTTCCTGATTATATTTTGGACAACCTTATCTGGGTGTCCCAAATCCCACCTGGGGTCCTCAAAGACAACAATATTATCCTCCCCAAGGGTCAACGATATACCCTCTGCAAGGACAAAATGTTTACCCTCCTCAAGGGAAAAATGTTTATCCCCCACAACCTAATAAAACGACCTATCCTCCCCAGAACCAACTGGGTTTCCCTCCGTTCGTGAACGTTCCTCAACAATAATCAAATCCTGCCTATACTGGCCAACAACAGCCGTATATGGGAGGGCTTACTGGATACAATTATCCACCTCAACCAGTTTATGACCCTACTGGAGTCCCCATGCCACACCAATATCACCCTCAGGTTAACCACCAACTACTATTCCTAGCTACGTTGGATCTACCAGATTTATCTTGGTTAACAAATGATCCCATACTACATTTTCCTTTCTGGCCGGTACTTCCTACTAAATTACCTTCCAACATCCCCAAATTTGACGGTAAACCTGGCGAAGACTCGAACAACCATGCTATGACATTTCATCTATGGTGTTCATCAAACTCACTGATGGATGATTCTATACGGTTGCATCTTTTCCAGTGCACACTCACGGGCTCAACAACTAAATGGTACATTGAACTTCAGCGTGGTACCTTTCAAGATTTCAATTCCCTAGCTATGACTTTTCTCACGCAGTTTCAATTACCCATCTGTTATGAGACTGGTACAGAACTATCAACCTAACTTTGTCAAACGAACTCCGTACATATCTCTGATCACATTCATGAGTGGAGACGACGATAAAGGTTGATCAAAGAGACCATCCCTAACCAGTTATTGACAGAATGGTTTACTAAATCTATTTTACCCCCAATTACTCGTGACGTCGCCATGGGTGGTGTTTTCACTAAGGAAGAAGCCATTTCTCGCACTCAATACTTGGATTTGGTTTATTCTCAATCTGGTACGTTGTATGAGTTGATACCAAATGCTCCCTATACGTCCACCGATCCATCCAAACCATCTTCCACGACTCATGTAGATGGAATCATCAGTGTCGTCAAAACCCAATCTTCATCACAGTTAGTGAGTTCGGCTAATCGCTCCATTTATGCACTCGTCGCTGGTTCGAATTCACTCTCCTCTACCTCCCCCCCGACTCGAATCTCTAAGGTGAATGCAGTTCAATCTGCCTCTTCACAACAATCTGGGGGAAAGAATAAAATGAAAAAATAAACCCAATAATAATAATAATGAAAATCCAAAAACGCAAACTCCACCGCCTGCTCCTGAAAAACAACCACAACGAACACCAAAATTTTCGTGTCTCATTTGTGGTGATGATCATTACACCCGAGACTATCCTCATCGCGATGAACTTGCAAAAATTTTCAAAGGGAATTCCCAACCCACTATGTTAACACAACCTTTTCCTCAACAACAACCAATGGTTGCTCAATCCCCTGCCCCATCGACAGGCGGTAATCCCAATCATCCTCCTAGCGATGAAGCCTCCTCGAGTGCTCATATTTATATGTTTAATGGGATCAATTTAACCACTCGCACCACAACGTATGACACGCCAACTAAACCTGATAAAGAGAATGTCACTACCGGTACTCCATCGGATCCATCTCCCGCCACCGTTAGTCCTCCATATGGATCACTTTAGATTGAGAAACCCACTTTCGACTCTATTTTACACCCTCCCAAGAGAACTGTTCACAAATCGACTTTTAATCCTAGTTCACGTGCCGCCCAAAACTACGACATTGATGAATATTTGGCTCAAGCACCGTGTGCTATGTCTTCTCTTGAAGTTCTACAACATTGTCCAAGTCAACGTAGAACACTCTTGGCTGCCATCAGTGCAATCGATACCGAGTCGTCAAATAATATCACGTTTAACCTTGATAACTTCAAGTCACGACTTTTTCACCAGCTTGCTTTTCAGATCGATGTGGTAGTTCATAACCAACACATTCTTCGTACCATACTGGATGAGGGAGCTTCCACTTGCATCATGTCATTATCCTCTTGGAAAGGATTAAAATCACATGTGCTTAATCAATCCCCTACAATGTTATGAGCATTCGATGGGTGAGGTTTTCGTCCTCACGGACTCTTGCAGTCCTTAGTTGTTCAATTGGGAGGTAAGACTATCTATGCCAATGTAGAGGTAGTCGATGCTCCCTTTGATTACAACTTGTTGTTAGGAAGAAGTTGGTTTTATGCCATGACTACCATTGCTTCATGGGTGTTTCGATGTGTACAATTCCCATATCAAGGTAAAATTGTCACTATCGACCAGTTAGATTACTACACCCCCGATGCTCACACTCCCGCCATCAACAATATTCTTTTCTTGGGAGATACTAAGATCACTTATGAAAGTGTCGTTGTAGGTCTTTTAAAAGACTCTTCCCTTATGGGTACTTTCCCTACACCACTTCCTCCCACCTCGCAACACATTTCCATGATCAATATGATCTCGACTATGGCATATCAATCTTATGAATCATATGATCCTTAGGTTGTGCCTAGTCCTTTGGAATTCGATGCACTAGGTGATGCTATGCCACTTAGTCCTGTTGAGGCTTCATACAATGCCATCCAATCCGCCTCTCCGTCATTGGACAACCAACATCTGTTGGCATCTAACACTTACTCGTTTCCATCTTGGTTGGATTCCTTATCCTCTGCTTTCGACTACATCCTATAGATTTTTCCATCGGACGAATCCATTATGGAAATGCTTAGTATCGACGAGGTATCTTGGGATGAAAACCATCATCGTCCATATTTTCTCCCTAGTCTAGATGAAATTGATAAAGATATACACTCTATCTTTCCTCACGATGTTGTCGATTCTCCCCAATCTCCTATCCTTACCCAGGAAACTACTTCCGAGGGGAATTTAGGCAACATTTCTTCTACCATCACTATCGACATCTCGATCGAAGAAGGTATCATGGAAAATGTTCATCTCTGTGTTAATTGTTCACCCGAGGAAGTGGAAGCTTACACCACTTTGTTCAAAGAATTATGTGATGTCTTCCCTTGGAGTTACGAAAAAATGCCAGGGATCGATAGATTGATTGTTGTGCATGAGATAAAAAATTACCCAGGTGTTAAACCTGTACGACAAAAACTTCACCTGGTTCATCCTAAGAAAATCGTGGCCATAAAGGCAGAAGTTGAAAAGTTGTTGAAGTTTGGATTTATTTATCTTGTCCCCTTGACGGAATGGGTTTCTATCATCGTTTAGGTCGCTAAAAAACAAGGAACCATTTGTGTCTATGTCGATTATAGGGATCTCAACAAGGCTTGTCCAAAAGACAATTACCAACACCCTTTATCGACCAAATCATCGATAATTGCGCTGGCAGCGTTATATTTTCCTTGATGGATGGTTTCTCAAGGTATAACCAGATCGATATTCTACCAGCTGATCAACATAAGACAACCTTTATCTGCTCTTGGGGGACGTTCACTTATCGGAAGCTACCCTTTCGTTTAAAGAACGTTGGTGCTACTTTCCAGCGGGCCATGTCGTATGCTTTCCATGATATCAAACATATTGTGGAACCTTACCTCGCTGATTTACCCACTCATTTGTCTACGTGACGAGACCATATTGGTCATTTATGAGCCATTTTTATCTGATGTCGGTTTTACCATATCCGTTTGAACCCTCACAAATGCATCTTTGCTGTCGAATCATGTCGACTCCTCAGATTCGTCATTTCCATAGACATGATTAGGGTGGATCCCTTAAAAGTAAAGCTATTCTCACTTTACCCCCTCCCAAAAATCTGACCCAACTCCAAAGTTTGCAAAGGAAAGCAAAATTTCTTCGTCGTTTTATATGTAATTACGCCGAACTCACTAAAGGATTTATGAGATTGTTGCAGAAAGTCACTCCTTTCATCTGGGATGACACTGCTCAATGCTCTTTTGATGCTCTTAAGCATGCATTAACCCACATACCTCTCTTGCATCCTTCGAATTATGCACACGACTATATCCTTTATTTGGCTGCCTCTACTTCCACTATTGCTATGGTGTTAGTTCAAGAGGATCCTTACGGTGATGAACATGTGATATACTATCTGAGCATGAGTCTATCTAGTCCCGAGCACTGATATTCACACGTTGAGAAGTTGGCTCTGGAAGCCGTCATTGGCGTCCAAAGATTTCTTCATTACATACTGTTACGAACTACCATGGTCATTGCGGACTCAAACCACATGTACCATATCCTTAAAGGTCAAGTCCTTGGGGGCAATTATTCCAAATGGATCGCTATTCTTCAAGAATTTGATCTCGAGTTTGCCAAATCAAAAGCTAAAAATTGTTGGTTTTTTCGGAACTCATTTGTGATCTTCCTTATGCTGATGAAGATACTGAGCCTAGTGATTCTCTTCATGATGAATCTCTATTCCTCATTAGCACATTAGACCCTTGGTATGGATATATTCTTCTCTATCTTCAAACCCAACGTTTCCAACCCGATATTTCCCGTGACGAACATCGTCATATCCGCCACCATTATAAATGCTACCTTATCATTAGCGACACTTTGTATTGACATGGAATTGATACTGTCCTATGACGTTGTTTAACACACGATGAGGCTGAACACGTTTTGAATGACTGTCACCTTGGAGCTTGTGGCAGTCATCTTTTTGGGATGGCTACAACCTAGAAAATCTTACGTGCCAGTTATTTTTGGCCCTCCATCTTCAAAGACTGTATCGAGGCTGTCAAACGATGCCCACCCTGTCAAGTTTTTTAGAAAAAGGCACGTACCCACCCTGCTCTGCTGCATCCCATTGTCGTCGTCAGCCCCTTCGCCAAATGGGGCATTGATTTTATGCAATGTAAGCCTACCTCATCTGGGGGGCATAGTTATATCATCATTGTCGTTGATTATTTCACTAAATGGACTGAGGCTATGCCTACATTTCTTAATGATGGTTGCACTACAACACTCTTTGTTTTTAACCACATCATCACTTGCTTTGGTGTCCCACAAGCCATTGTCACCGATCACGACTCACATTTTTAGAACCAGATGATGAGTGTATTGCATGTAAAGTTGGGTTTTTGCCATGAAAACTCATCCCCCTACTATCCTCAAGCAAATAGACAAGTTGAAGCTATCAACAAATTCCTAAAGACCATGCTCCAATGCATGGATGGGACAAACAAAACCTCTTGGCACTTACAATGTTTCTCCGCACTTTGGGCCTTTCACACTTTAGTAAAAACGACAACTGGATTCACTCCATTCCAGTTGGTATATGGCGTAGAAGCAGTGTTACCGATTGAGTGTGAGATCCCTTCATTGAAACTCACCGTAGAACTCCTGCCTCATACCTCTGCTGAAGAGGAACGATTCCTGTATTTAACCAAGTTGGACGAAACACGTCATGATGTTGCTCTTGTTAATGAGACATATCAAAAACAAATGAAGAGTCAATATGACAAGTCTGTTCAACCTCGTGCTTTTGCAGAATGGGACTTAGTCCTCGTTTATGACCAAACTCACGATAAGTTGGGGACATGGAAGTTAGAACCTCTATGACATGGACCGTATATCATAAAACATGTATTACATAGAGGCGCTTATGCATTAGTCGACTACGATGGAATATCTCTTGGTGAGCCCTGAAACGAGCTTTTACCTCAAGAAGTACTATGCATAGAACATCTGGCATGTGTGCTTTGTACTTTCTTGTACTTTAGCTTTTGATTTGGTGTGTCTTTTTTCTTGCGTGTACGAGTTTTGTCTTAACTGCTTATACTTTGTCTTGTGATTGCGTGAGCAGATGCCTTCTCCCTTTCCCATCTTTGTCAGGTCTGCGGATGGCGCTAGTCGGCACACCCAGAACGTTGCTTTTGCAGCTTCGGTCATTTACCACTCTGACAAGTTGGTGAGTTTAGGAGGAATTTGCCTAGGATAGACAACCAATAACATAACAGAATATCATTTCATCATCAGACTCTTAATCGAAGCCTCCTCTCTAGGTATATCTCATCTGATTATCAACCTAGATTCTCAAGTCGTGGTTTTTCAGCTTAATCGAGATTATGTCGTTTGCAACCCTGTCTTACTACATCTCCACCTAAGAGTTCACCATCTCGAAAGATTGTTTGAATTTATACAATACATACATATACCAAGAGAACTCAACACAACATTGGATTTGTTAGCTAATTACATATTAGATAGGTATCTTGCGCATAGATAAAACATTTGTAAAAAGACATGAATCACATGTACACTAAAACATCACATAAGATGAATTCTAATATCAATAGGCACAACAAAACTTGGATATATATATGTGTGTGTGTGTGTGTGTGTGTGATAGCAAAAGTTTGTTTTAAAAATATGTCATTAAAAAGTACACAATAGGGCAAAATATGGGCCCTCATGCCCATGATATCATCATGAAAGACTACAAAATATGTTGAGGATCCTAGTCCTCCCGTATCATGTTGTGATATGAGAAGCACACTACTGCATGAGCCACTCGTTGGAGCAAGTGGTTCAAACTCTCAGGAACTTCTACTATATGTCTCTGCAAATGGAGAGGCACATCCCGCTTCCTGAGAGGTGGGAGACCCATGGTCATTCCTTGGAGGTTCCTCTCGACCTCCCGAAGTCCTCCCATTGCAACCTCATGCTCCACTGCTATCTGCACATCCCCATGACGCCCTAGTAGCGACATCTCCGCCGGAACTGATGCACCTCTGTTTGCATGATGAAACAAAAACATCTTTAGATCCCTCTCTGTACACATAAAAAATAATATAAAATATAAAATCAAAAATACATGACAAGGTTTAGTTTCGTACCTGACACATCCCACTGAATGCCCTCAAGGAGCACCAAGTCTTCACTGCCCCAAAAATCTACTCCAGCATATGGAAAATCCTCAATGAAAACCAACTGTTTCCTCCACCAATCGAAGAAATCAGCTGTAAACCTAAATGTTGAGAGCTCGTTCCCCAATATCGGGGACAAAATGGTCCATCTCTCCATTCGTGGCTCGATCAGAGGTCATGCTATCAACGTAACCTATGGCTTCTTGTGAGGTACTCGCTCCAAAAAGAACAAAACTAGGAAAGAGCCATATCCAAACTGCTTTTGCCTACCTATCCTGCACTGTGAGATATGTTCCTTCACATTCTGAAGGAACCATGAGCTCTAATTAAACAATCTGGGCTCTACACATTGCAGAGAATATGCCATCTGTGATTTCGAATCTAAATGAGCGCTAGTACTACCCACCAATTTGGTAATGGTGATTAGAATCGATCTCAATGCCAAATCGCTCACATCTTTGATTACGATTCACCCACCGACCAATCGAGATCCTGGTATACAATGCTCAACAACATATGCCTCAGTGGGTGTAGGAGTTTCCCGATGTCCAAACAAAAGGATAGGAGCCCTTCTTTTCGAGAGGCCAGTAAAAAATTACACATCGTTAAGCTCAATCTCGAGCATATGTGGCCTAATGCGAAATGCATGTCCGACATCATCCCACAGTCTGATCATGTACTTGTTAAGGAAAATATATGAAATGATCTTACTCAAGCATTTTCAGATCTTGCTTGGCTAAAGCAAGATAGACGGGAATGTCACCCTATGTTTATAGCCATACAAAATTGTTTCCCAATCCACAAGTATTAGTTACAAGTGCTGAGGTTGATTTTTTTATAAATGAAAGATTACTGAAAAATTCAATATTTATGTAATTTTCTGAATATAACAGATGCATAAATAATATAAAGACAAAAGTAAAAACACCAAGTCAATAATCAACACATATGAGACATAAATAAATCGTTTATTCCATTCCAATTTATCAAAAGACTCGTTCTCTTTACAAAATTCCCTGAGGATAGAAGAGTCGAGTGGGTGGAAATCTGTGGCAAGTTGATCCAGCTTTTAAAGTTCAGTTTTTTTACCTTCTATCAGAAGTCCTTTTGTATGGTTTTCATCACGGAC
>SNQJ01S0028272.1:61093-97653 GCA_010110895.2 Picea sitchensis | reverse complement strand
CACTCTAAAGTAGAGGTTAGAATCATCAGTGCTCTTATTGAATCCCAAACTTTGCAGAAAGCCATCAATTCTGTCATACCAAACTCAGGGTGCTTGTTTAAAAACCCATACAAAGCCTTCTTTAACTGAGACTCTTTGTTACATACTAGAAAGCCATCGGGTTCACCATTAAGGAAAGTAGTCTTTACATTCATTTGATGCAATTTCCAGCCAAGTACAGAAGCAAGAGAAATAATTGTACGAAATGGTGTATGTCTAGCTACTGGTGCAAAGAACTCATCATAGTCTATACCTTATTTCTGGGATAAGCCTCTAGCAACGAATCTTGCTTTGTACTTTTGAAACACTTTCGTCAGTTGCAGGTCAACCATTTGGATGAGACAATTGACCTTTAGGCCTGGGAAATGTCCCACATACTGTTCTTCATGGTGGACTTGTATTCATCCAACATGGCAACTTTTCAAACCTGTAACTTATTAGCTTCATCAAACAAAGAAGGTTTAGTATCACTAATATTACTTATCAGAGCAACATAACTTGTAAACCTTTGAGGCCTTTTGCTTTCTCCGAAAGGGGCTACATGTTTTTCTTGTAGAGTTTCTTTTAACCAAGTAAGTCTTCTCTTGATAGGAGGTTCTTCAAGAAACCTCTCCAATATCTCAGCAGGTTCCAATACTGAATCTTGATTCATAGGATCATCATGACTTTCCTCCCTCTAAAAGTCAGAACCAGAAATCTCAACTGTAGGAGAATCTGGCTCATCATAGATCTGAAACTTTCTAGATCTTTTGAAGACAACTTCCTCATGGGAGGTTACATCTCGGCTAACTTATTTATGTTTCTGACTTGGGATATATATTCTATAAGCCTTGGAAGACTCACTGTATCCAACAAGGATCCCTTTCAGTTTTGACAAGGGTAACAAGGTAAAAGGCTTACAACATTTAAGAAAGACGGAGTACAGAAAGCATTAAAAAAATAGTTTCCCATGAAATGAAACTAACTTTTATGCTTAATATATTTCATGTACTGGAGATTGTGTCTTATGCCAAGTTGACCACTGGGTGTTTGCTGAGTTACGGGTCAACTATTACCCTTTGGCCCAAAGTGGGTTTTGCACTGAAACGAGTCTGGTGGCTTTGCTCTCAATCCTGTTTCTGGAAGCCATTTCTACTTTGGGTTGATCCACTCCATGATAGCAACAATGCCAATAATCCAGCACAAAAATTCATCCCAACATTTCAAGGTACCTTTGTTACAGTAAGTAGTGCTGATGCATGTAAACTCAGATTTACCACATCCACCAATGAAGCTGGCAACGGATTAGAGGTTACATCATTAGTAAAAGTCCGCTTATGAACTTCACGTAGAGCATGTGCAGAAAGATGCCACAGGAGCTCAACAAACCTGTGGCCACAACATGTTGCCAGTAATGAAACTCGTGAATTGCTTCTTGGCAAGGCACCTTGAGATTCAAGCTCGTTCTTACACGATTTTACGGAAATTTCGAGACTGTGCTGAATCGAAAATAGGCCACACTCCAGCAAAATCCTTAGCAGATTGAGAGGGTCCTCTGAGAGCACATAGCAGAAAATGGAGCAGAGTTTCTCCTAACCTTGAATTGGAATGCCTAAAGAGACCTGTTCGTGGACCTCCATTGTTGTTGGGAACAAGCAGTGCAGCATCTAAACCCAGTAACAAACAATTTGTGTATAATGCTGCTTCCAATTCGACTTCTCTCTCTCACTCCCTTTCTTTCTTTTTTTCTTTTTTTCTTTTTTTTTTTCTCGCACTGTTAACCACAGTTGGAGCCTCCATTCCCAAAATACTTTCTTCACCTCGCTTCAGTCTCTTCTGCTCGCCTTCACTTCCACAGCAATGAATTTAATTATTAATATTATGTTACCCATGACTATCGGTTCTGTGCGTTGGCCCTTCAGGTATATACCTATTTCCAGACTACACAGAGTTGTCACCTCAGCCTTATTGTTAGTGGCCTGTCCAAATTCAACTGAATAGGTTTGTCATCAACTTATCCACCTGCCTTTCCAGGGTTCCCTTTTGCTGCCCGGTCAACATCATATGAAACCTTCATGCATCATGTGTTTGCTGATGAAATATGTTTGTAGGGGCTTTGTTCACATTTGCAACATATTAATATATTACGTGCATAATATTCGGAGAGCACAGTGGATATACTGATTACTACTGTTGGTCGCTATTGTCATCTTTATCATTAATGTTAGCAAATAAATAGTCCTTCAGAAATCTGTCATACCAACATTGATAGTTGGTTCCTTCACTACTGTAGTCATGAAATGATCTAGCTCCAGTCCTTGGAGAATATTCATGATGCTGAGCTTGCAAACATTAAAGTTTGAATGCTCCCTCTAACTTGCCTTCAGACCTGACAGGGATGAAAGATATTTTCGAGACAGAAAACTTAGATCTGAGCTGGATAAAGCTTGAATCCTTGGACCTGTGTGATATCATGAACTAAAGAACTGAGCTCTGAAGACAACCTTGCTCTGATACCATGTTAGATTTAGGGTAAAATTCCAAAGCAGTAGTCACTTTTAAAATTCAATAACCAAAAACAACTTAGATCTGTAGTGTAATCAGAGATGAAACATATAGGAGATAGATCTATGAAAGACAGTAGCAGCATAAGAGTAGAAACGCTTGACATAAAGGTAGAAGCTTCGGATACATATAGATATAACTTCGAGATCTAACAATAGTACTAAGCTAAGAGCAGGATAACAATAAGATCACGTAGTTAACATTCCAAGTTTCAGATCTAATGATTTTGCCTAAACATTTTACAACATATATATCTTTAGATCTACATTACAAACTAGATTAGAGCGATTGCGGCGACATCAAATCCAGGATAAGTGAAAGCTTTATATACCCTAGTAGGCTGACACCGAGGAGAGATGTCCACGGTAACCACAATGGTATAGATCGGTTGTTATGCTTTCCCGGACAAAAGTTCAGTTCATGGATCAACAATTTGATCTCTATGCCAAAGATGGAAGGGACTTTCATGTCATCAAGCCTAAAGGCCACAGGGAAAAACACAAAACAAAGAGGCCCAAAACCCTCGCAGCAAAAACCCTTACCCAAGAAAACCCCGGATCGTAAACACAAGGCGTATTGTAAACCCTTGACTTTACGATTGATATACCATTTGTTGCGATAGCGGTACGTACCCGAAAATACCCTAGCAATGAGAGAACACAGTAGAGCAGGAGGAGAATTACCACAATGCTTAGGGTTAGTCCACAAAAGCGGCCGATTAGGACACTTGCAATGACCATAAGAAACTGACAAGGAGGTCAGCACCTAAACATCCAAAGAAAGGAAGGGACAAATGTTGGAAGGTACGGGCCGAACCTACTACGACCAGTTACCCGGCGGGCCCCGGCCTCCACAGCTGACCAATACAGCCTCCGCCCGACCATAGCAAGGGAGGTGACGGCTAGATCACCGCGGCTGCAGTGACTCTAAAGAGGCATGGTATCCCTCGAGGCGCTCCCTACCCGTGAGAAGGGCCAGGTCACGGGTATGCAATGAGAGAGAGGGCGGTCCGCAGCGGATAAAGACACATGGAAGCCAGGTCCCGCGGCGGTCGGTGAGAAGGGATCACGGCCAGTGAGAAGTCCTGTGAGTTCGGGCATGGTAAGGAGCTAAGTTCTCCAGAAGAGGCCCTTGGAGACTTGGAGGAGGCTCTATGCTATCCTGAAAGCAAGAAGGATAGATGAATAGGTGTAGGGGGGGTTTCTTATATAGTACTTAGGTTAGGGTTAGAGCTAGTTTAAGTTAAATTAAAAAATCACATGCTTAAATTTGGAATTTAAACAGTAATGACAATAATATTAGTCTTTAACTTTAAAACCCCATAACCCCTAAATAAAACCAACAAAGGCAAACCAATCAACCAAAGGGTAAAGGAGGGTTTGCAGGTGTGATACTCATTCCTTCATATCATATGATGAACCTATTACTTTATCATCACTGCGTATGGGACTTTATCCCTCTTGTGGTTTATACCCTTCAAGAGGAAGGTCATGTACCATCAAGTATGATTGAACATCAAGTAGCCCGAGGAGGGACTTGCCTAAAGGGTCTTATCCTGGAGTCATAGACCAAGGATCAATATGTGCCCAGGGCATGAGTACCTGGACCGTAATGGGGGCCCTAGACATATCTAGGGGCTTTAACATCTTGGTCACAGACAAAGAAACCCATGCAGGGCATGGGTACCACAGACCCTATGGGCCCTACACATATCTAGGGACTTTAAATGCTTGGTCCCAGGACCAAGAAACCCATGCCCAGGGCATGTGGAATTGCCACAGACCACAGTCGAGGGGGCCCTAGACATATCTAGGGACTTTGCTTGGTCCCAGACCAAAGTATGCCAGACATGGTGCCACAGACAATCGGGGCCTAGAGTATCTAGGGACTTTAAGCACATGTTGAGATCAAGACAGAGTCATATAATGGGGGCCCTAAGAAAGGTCTTTTGCCATGGCATTGGCTATTTGGTCCCAGACCAAATACCCAGGAGTGCAGGGGGCTAAGATCTCGTCTAGGGTCTTAGCCATCTTCGAGGAGAATGGCTCCTTGTTCTTACTCAGAATTTAGGTGAGAAGCAAGAAAAACAATAGTTTGGGAGGTAGATATACAAGAGCTTTTGAATGAGTCCCATTGAATTGCAAGCAAGGTGGGATCGAGATCCTGTTGGAGGACATGAAGCGGGGATCCATGGTGATCAGAGGAAAGCTTGGAGTGATTGTAAACAATTGTTGGGTATCTCAAATGTTGTATGGGGCCATTGACTGTTTGGTCCCAGACCAAGTACCCCAGGAGTGCACTGGGGGCCCTAGATCTCGTCTAGGGTCTTGGCCATCCTTCAGGAGAATGGCTCTCGCAGCTGCTATAAATTTAACAGTGAGAAGCAAGAAAAACAATAGTTTGGGAGGTAGATATACAAGAGCTTTTGAATGAGTCCCATTGAATTGCAAGCAAGGTGGGATCGAGATCCTGTTGGAGGACATGAAGCGGGGATCCATGGTGATCAGAGGAAAGCTTGGAGTGATTGTAAACAATTGTTGGGTATCTCAAATGTTGTATGGGGCCAAAAGAATATTGCATAGACAGGGTGGTACATGTGGTCTAATCAACAAAGTGGTACTCACCAAATTCCTTCAAGGGCGAGGGAGAATGGTTGCAAGACTTAGTAAGGGTGATGAAACCCAAGTCCAAAATCGCCTTCAGGTTGCTCAACAAAGTTTGGAGGTGGAGGATAGCGAGTCAGTATTGCATATACAGAGGTTTGAAGAATAAGGCCAAAGGAGCAATGATTAGGGGAACAAGATGGTCAAGGGAGATGTGCCAACAAAATTCTATTTTCAACATCTTAAACGCAAACATGAATTTGAGAAGATCGTATTTATCCTTACGTGACCCTAGTGGTAGTCTCACAAAATATAAGATAGAGATTCGACAAACCTGTGAAGATTATTTTTAGGGAGTTCTCACTTTGGTAGGTTCTAACCCATTGTGGGATGTTTCCATGGAGCTTGTCCATCATGTTGTTCCCCGTAGTAACTATATCTCAAGAGAGCTTGAGTTGTTAAGGAACTCAAGAATGAGAAATCCCTAGGTCATGATAGTTTTCCAGTCAAGTTTTATAAATTGATGTGGCATGTAGTGGGCCCTACGTATTTGAAAATGTACCAAGAAGCTACCAAGGGCAGGGTTATGGGGGCGTGGTTAATGTTGGGCTCGCAAAACTCATTCCTAAGGGTGTTAAAAGAGATGTGGTGGGTAGGTGGCATCCCATCACCCTATTGAATGTCTCCTATAAAATTCTAGCCAAAGCTCTTGCCAATATGATCTAGTCATTGGTGGCCAACATTGTTTGGAAGGAGAAGACAAGTTTTATTATGGGAAGATTTATCCTAGATAATCTTATCACTACCTCAGAAGGTCTTGACTGGGCTTAAGAGACACTAGAAAAAAGGCCCTCCTTTTAAAGATTGATTTTGATAAAGCTTATGATAGAATTGATGGGACTTCATCCTTGGATTTGGCTCTATGTTTCATCACTCTATGGAAACATTCTTCTCACAAGCTTCTACACGAGTCAGTGTGAACAATGTGCTATCAAAGTCTCTATTGCATTGCAACATTTTGTCCGACAAGGGTACCCATTGGCGATATATCTCTATTTGATTATAATCAATGCTCTTGGTTACTTGTTGGATGCAACACGAAGAAAAGGAAAAATCAAGGTTATCTACTTACCCAAAACAGTAACCAACTCCTTAATGTTGACTTTGCAAATGACTCAACTCTCACACTTTAATTGTCTTAACATTCGATGGAGGGCACAATGCTATGTTTGGATACTTTTGTGTTGGCATTAGACGGACCTTGGGACGCTTGGGATTTATCATCTCAACAAGTTTGGACATTTCAATATTCATAGGGTTAGATTGGATTCTCACAAACTTACGAATGTAAAAGCTCGAGTTGAAAAGGATTTTATGTTGGAATGACTTGTGGAATCAAAACACTTAGTAGTGGCATATGTGGAGGACTCTTAGCCATGATAAAAAACTTTCTAACACTAACAAGGTTATATGATTCTTTGTCGTATGATTCCATATAGTTGCTTATCTAAAATGCAAATGCATGGGAAAGGGTATGGCAAAATTGGAGCTGGCAAAGTGTAAATCCTATGTGAAGGAACTTTATGAGTTGGTTAGACACTCCTCTGGTCTAAGGACCCACTTAAATAAAAGGTTGGGGGGGCTTGGAGATCTAGTGGAGTGATGGCTAAAGGAGGTGTCAGTCCATTTGGAAGGTTTGTGCCTCCTTTAAACATAAAGTTTTGAGGTGGTTATTGCTTCAATCATTCTAGCGTTGACAAGGCTACATGAAAGGGTCTTTGTCATATGATTCTATAAAGTTGCTTATCTAAAATGCAAATACAAAAGAAAGGGTATCGTAGAATTGGAAATGGCAAAGTGTGAAGCCTAGATGAAGGATCCTTACAAGTTGGTTAGACACTCCTCTTATCTAAGGACCCACTTAAATAAAAGGTTGGGGGGCCTTGGAGATCTAAGTGGAGCGGTGGCTAAAGGAGGTGTCAATCCATTTGGAAGGTTTGTGCCTCCTTTAAACATAAAGTTTAGGGGTGGTTATTGCTTCATCAAGGATTGGTTGTCAAGAGTAGGTCACACAAAGTTGGCATTACTAATTTAGCTTGTGCATTGTGTGGTAAGGATGAGATAGATCAACATGTTTTTTGGAAATGTTTTCCTAACAAAGTTTTTTGGGCATGATTTCAAGTTGAATTACATTCCATTTTTGTACCTCGGCTCTCATGGAAGGGGACCCTCCTAGGGAACACTTGGATGGTGAGGGACAATTGTAGATTACTTTGACTTTCAATTCATTTGGTTGCACTTGGTTTTCTGTGAAAACATCATTGAAAAGTTACCCTCGGTGAGGTTCCTCATCCCTTTATTCTTGGGGGATTTGTGAAGCTTTTAAGCAAGAGGCTCTACTCCTGTGAGTTCACCACCATGCCCTTTATCGTGACGTTGGGTCCCTCCTTGTGGGGAGTCTAGCTCATATGATGGCCCTTTTAGCTTTTGTAGATTGGGGCTTTCCTAGCACCCATGTTGTTTGTATGATGTAACCACTTTTGACTCCTAATGTACTTATTTTCTCAGAAGCAATATATGAAGCACTTTCAAAAAAAATATTATCACTAATGTTTGTTTTTTGCCTATTTCAATGCAATCAATTTGTAAAACAATATTCACATGGGTATGGAAGAGAAAGATTGGAAGCAAGTAGTGTGGTACCTCATCGTCCTCATCCTCTTTGGATATTAAATGCCGGTCATCTAATGTTACGATGGATGAATCTGATGATGTAGACACAACTCCAATCACAACGAATAGCATTCGTGCAAGAAAGGTCAGAAGTACACTGACTTTTGATATTGGGGATAGAGAAATAGTTATGAAACGTTATTTTGTCGAATCAGATTATCGTCGAAACTTAATCAAAGGATCCATACATGCTCAAAGACGTAAAATTATGATATGGAAGAGGATGCAACTGAATTGTATATTTTCGTACATGTAACGTTGTGACCTTTTTGACCTTTTTATCTTAATGAAATACAATTGTTACTATGAAAAAAAGGTCTTTATCTATAAGGTCTTGTTACTATGAACAACTTCATTTGAATGACCATTAAGCAATTGAATGGGATTTTAATAACTCTTTTATCTTTCAAATAACCAACACAAAATGACTCCATACAAAAATGTCAAAAAGTAGCTCATTTTGTACCACATTGAATGTAACAAAACTCTTACTTTAACAAAGGCACGTCATTCCCTAGTCAACAAAATAGTTAGGGAACAACCTTCGTAAGAAATCTTGTACATCTCGCCAATTAATTTCTCAGGTAAGAAAAAGGACTTGAAAATATTCGTGAAATTCATGTCGACTTGACTCACCATCAAAAGGCTCAACTCGGCTAAACAAACGTTAATAAGTATGTCTTCAACATAATATTGAGTTGTGTTGTTTTATTATTTAGCAATTTGTAAGATCTTCAAAGATTTATTGTCACAATATCTAAAGAATGTTTTATTTCCAGCTTAGAAGAAATGTTAACATCATACTCAAACAATGAATAGATTGAACTAGAGGCACAAAATGTTGAGTTAAAAGGGCAATGCTTAGGATTTGAGAGCATTAGATGGTGTAAGTCATGTGATAAAAGAACTTAGGAGTGATTTTCTAAATGATGTAAAAAAATTCTAAGTTCAGGATATAAAACCATTTATCCCACATGCATAACTGGAAATACTAGCTATAAATAGGCTTTTAAGCCTTAGAGTGGGAGATAAGATAAGATAAGATAATTTTATTAATGTCCAACCAGAGGACCACAAATAGGTCAAAGGGACTGCTAAGTATAAAAGTGTGGATTACAAAGTGGGAGTGCAAAGGCCGCTCCTATAAAATATATAAAAGCAGCGTGAGAGAAGCAGATCTAGACTATGCTATACTAGATATGACTTGTAGTCCTACGACAATGAAATCGAAAAGCAGATTGGTGAAATCCCTTCAACCTCAAATCAACAAAGGCTATGGCTCCCTTTCTCTCCTCGAGTACCAATGCTTCCAGAACTGCTTTCATGACATCATATGGATGAACATGGCTCAGGAGCCAAGGTTGGAGGGGAGACTCGAATGGGCAGGGAAGATAGTGAAAGAAAAGGTCTCAGGGGAATGACAAAGAGGCACAAGCAACTCACACCTCCTTCATGAAATAAAGAGGTGTTTCTTGCAACAAAGGAAGTAGCTATATGGTATACAAAGGAGGGGATAGGAGGGGGGATCATGAAAGAGAGAGTGAAGAAGCTATCTATGGTGTGCCTTGTAGTCATTTTTGTACCACTAGTTCATAGGGTTGGAACCCATGGTTCACGAGATGGGATGGAATGCTACTAGTATGAGGATATGAGCTAAGAGTTGCTTCTTAGATGGAAAAATAAAGGTGATCATATTTGAAAGAGGCAAACTCCAAGGACAAGAAGTGGGAGATAAGAGGGAGTAGCTGGCAGAGGCAAGAAAAGAAGGCATCCAAATCCCCTCGTCAAACAAGATAGCGATACAAGGGGGGCTAGAGGGAGGGGGGGGGAGGGCAGAAGGTTGGCTTTGAGGGAGAAGGACAAGAGAGCGTGGAAAGCTAGAAGAATAGGAGTGACTAAAAACCGGTGCATATGAAGGAGTAGATCCTAGTTGGCCAAGACATAATCGACCATACTAGTCCCCTACTTTGCAAAAAACATGTAAACTTATTGGAATCAAGAAAGCGAGGAAGGTCATTCAAGATCAACAGCTCATGGGACTCATTGAGGTGCAAAATATGTTGGTTGTACGTTGTAAGGGGTTCCAAAGTGTCATCCAAAAGCCTATGGAGGTCCACTAAATCCAAATCAATCTCATGAAGATAAAAGGCATCCTCTAATCGGTCAAGGAGTGGAATCCGGAAGGATCTAGTATTGGCATTGAAGTCCCCCAAGAGGATGACATCACCCAAGGCCAATTATTGAACAACATTTGCATGTAGATCCTGGTAAAGGTCCCTATCAGAGTTCCTATAGAGAGAGCAAACCCTGAGGATGTCAAGGGGAGTCCCTATGGAGAGCATTGGAGAAAAGTATTTTGGCAAGTATTTTAGAGACTACATTCCTAGGCTAAGCTTGGTGAGCATACCTTGCTTAGTAGAGATTGTTGGTCCTAAGTTGGTGTCAAAACCTCCTCAAGAAAACATTTGTCCTAACATCATATTGGCAATAATTACTAATAGTTTAGTGTTGTTTCTATTGACAACTATGAAAATTATTTGTTGTTTGTGCCCTATTAATTTTACACCACATATTAGTTTTTAGATTTTCAAATTGTTTCAAGGATAGGATAGGATTTTATTAAATGATGTATGTAAGTAATGTAATAAAACAACTTAGGAGTGTTAGAGAGAAATTATCCAAACTAAGTTTGTGATGTAATCCCATTTAAGTGGGAATACCAGCTACAAATAGGCTCCTAAGCCTTACAAAGAGCAATGAAGAAAACTATTTTGCCAAGGCTTTTGGAGATTCCGGTCTTAGGCTAAGTTTGGTAACCATACCTTGCTGGGAGATTGTTGTTCCCATTGATGTTGTTGAGTTTTACTATTTCTAGTATTCTGGAATATGTCAATTAATTTTGTTGTTGTAGTCTCTACCATTGATGAATTTACTATTATAGTTCTAGTATATTGGTAGCTATTACTAGTATTTCATTGTTGTTTCCATCGTTATGTAATATGCCTTCAACTGTAAGACTATAGCAGGCACTTGTTGAGATTCATAAAAGAGAGAAGATTGAATGGAACCAATAACAAACCCTAATTCTGCAATAAAAGAAGAGATATGATAGAACTAGGGTAATGATAGAACAACCAAGGATAGTGCAGCCCTATAAGAGGGAAAAAACAACCAAGTACAAAAGCACTAGAGAAAGAGAGAAACCAAGAACAAGAGAGTGCAATACTTCGGTGCCCATAGGCTAATCACTTTGAAAAGAATGAAATAATAATGACTTGATGTGATGAAATTACAAATGAGACTTGTGTATATATAAGAACTCAAGAGTAGAGCACTTTGTCATCTTTGTATTTTTGTAGAGTATGCATAACACACACAATAATTAATTAAAATCAAAGCCCACGCATACAACAACAATGACCTCTTTTATAGAGATTGTACATTGTGGTAAGATCTAACTAATTCTTATTAGAGAGAAAGAGGTTGAGAGATTATCTCAACCATCATCCAACAATCTCTATTAGTAACTCAATGCCTAGTGACTAGTTACAATTTGGCATTATTACACATAAGCCTTATAATCTAACACCTCAAACAAAGAATTAATGCATACTCTACAGAAATACAAAGATGACAAGTGGCAAGTGGACCTATGCAATGGAGAAAGAGGTGCCAAGTCAAACTTGGACCTATAAGCTAAAGGACAAAATGTAACATCACTTTTACTTATGAGGGGGTGTGTTAGGGCTAGATGTCTCCCCAAGTGGTTCTCTAGGGTTAAAGACATTTCTAAGGGAGGTACACCCTAGGTAGGAGACTTTTCATGGATTAAAATATTGTTTTCACTTCTTTAAACCCTAGATGGATGAAACCCTAATTTGGGATGGAGAAAGGTATAAATGGAGGAAAGCATCATTTGCTAGAGGCATGGTTGGAAATGTGGGAGATCCCCTCCAAGCTTAATTGAAGATCTTTTGGGAGGAAGAAGTTAAGAGGCATTTCAATGTGAGGTTCTTCATCTTTCTTTTACTTTTCTTATGTCGATTTGATGGTTGGAAATTACTAGAACATATCTGCTGGAATAATCTTTGTAGAAACGCAATTTTGCTCCAATAAAAAGATGTTAGGGTTGAGGTGAAACCCTCCCTTCATCTTGTTGTAATCATTGTGTTTATTAAAGGATCATTGTCTTGTGATTAGGATTGTTCACTCTATTTTGAGAGATGCCCTAGCTAAGGTTGAAGGGTAAGTGTGGCACATTTAGGCCCTCTTGATCCCTGGGTGAAATCACACTTGAAGAATGATGTATTGTTGGATGTTTGTCCTACAAAGAAGGCTTCTTCCTCTTGTCTACTTCATTTATGGTTTCATATATGGTTTTCCTTTAATTATTCATGGTTGCACATTATTACTTCACTAATTATGTACTTGTGAGGACCATCTTTGGAAGGGCCCTCTTTTAATTTTCTACATATTTAATGTGGTTAGTTGGAGCATGTTTATAATAGCCCAACCAAACCTCTTTCCATATTGTTCAAACCCTCTTAATTGTTGATCCTGACTTGGATAAGCATTGGTCTTTGCAATCCACCATCCCCTAAATCCTAAAGAATATCATAAATATCTTTTCTAGGGTTTCCCCTTTTGACCCAAAGGAGACCCCGACCTAAAGTGAGAGGGAGAGTTGTTGTGGTGACAGTGGGCAACCTTCCTAAGTGCCCCTAGGGTTTCATTTCATTCAAGAATTTAAATATCCTTGAGTGTCGGCCTAGGATGTAACAAATCCAAAAATCCTAGTTCCACAATCACAAAGAAGGCCTAAGAGATACCACTAGCCAAAAATCTCTAGATTGGCTATTGAATTGAGTGAGGGGGGTTCACACCCCACTCCAAAACCATGTTGAGATTTATAGGAGAGAGAGGATAGAATGGAACCAACAAAAAACCATAATTCTTCAATAAAATAAGAGATATAACAGCACTAGGGCAGTGATAGATTAGTCATTGATAACACAACCCTATAATAGAAGAAAAACAAGCACAAAAGTGCTAGAGAGATAAATAAATCCAGAACAAGAGAGCACAATACTTTATGGTGCCCATAGGCCCATCGCTTTGATAAGAATGAAAGAATGATCACTCAATGTGATCAAATTACAAATGAGAGTTGTGTATATATACACAACTCGAGTAGGGTGCTTTCCCCAATAGGAATTTTGGGCCCACTTGACCAGGTCACCCTTAACCAAACCTAAATATAATAACAAGGTCAGCCTTAGTTGAAAGTGAAGCTTACACCATTGTCAACACTACTATCAAAATTGTTGTTGTTGTAATTGTGCCCTATTAATTTCATATTACATATTAGTTTTCACATTTATATATTGTTGTTGTGAGTTTTTGTATGTTATCATATCAAATTTTGAGGCAGTCTCATGATAGTGAGTCATTGAGGAAGTAGTTTGGCTCAAAATACTTGTTTCAAATTTTCAAACGTTATGGCGACAAGTCACAACTGTTGTGACCTTGACACATATAAAAAGCTAAATAGAATAGGGAAACAATCCCAGAACCCAATTATTCTAGAATGCAAAAGTTAAATATGCATTACTCTTAGTAGGAATTATTCTAGAATGCAAAAGTTAAATATGCATTACTCTTAGTAGGAAGGGCCTACAGCAGTCCTACAAAGAAGGCTTCTTCCTCTTGTCTACTTCATTTATGGTTTCATATATGGTTTTCCTTTAATTATTCATGGTTGCACATTATTACTTCACTAATTATGTACTTGTGAGGACCATCTTTGGAAGGGCCCTCTTTTAATTTTCTACATATTTAATGTGGTTAGTTGGAGCATGTTTATAATAGCCCAACCAAACCTCTTTCCATATTGTTCAAACCCTCTTAATTGTTGATCCTGACTTGGATAAGCATTGGTCTTTGCAATCCACCATCCCCTAAATCCTAAAGAATATCATAAATATCTTTTCTAGGGTTTCCCCTTTTGACCCAAAGGAGACCCCGACCTAAAGTGAGAGGGAGAGTTGTTGTGGTGACAGTGGGCAACCTTCCTAAGTGCCCCTAGGGTTTCATTTCATTCAAGAATTTAAATATCCTTGAGTGTCGGCCTAGGATGTAACAAATCCAAAAATCCTAGTTCCACAATCACAAAGAAGGCCTAAGAGATACCACTAGCCAAAAATCTCTAGATTGGCTATTGAATTGAGTGAGGGGGGTTCACACCCCACTCCAAAACCATGTTGAGATTTATAGGAGAGAGAGGATAGAATGGAACCAACAAAAAACCATAATTCTTCAATAAAATAAGAGATATAACAGCACTAGGGCAGTGATAGATTAGTCATTGATAACACAACCCTATAATAGAAGAAAAACAAGCACAAAAGTGCTAGAGAGATAAATAAATCCAGAACAAGAGAGCACAATACTTTATGGTGCCCATAGGCCCATCGCTTTGATAAGAATGAAAGAATGATCACTCAATGTGATCAAATTACAAATGAGAGTTGTGTATATATACACAACTCGAGTAGGGTGCTTTCCCCAATAGGAATTTTGGGCCCACTTGACCAGGTCACCCTTAACCAAACCTAAATATAATAACAAGGTCAGCCTTAGTTGAAAGTGAAGCTTACACCATTGTCAACACTACTATCAAAATTGTTGTTGTTGTAATTGTGCCCTATTAATTTCATATTACATATTAGTTTTCACATTTATATATTGTTGTTGTGAGTTTTTGTATGTTATCATATCAAATTTTGAGGCAGTCTCATGATAGTGAGTCATTGAGGAAGTAGTTTGGCTCAAAATACTTGTTTCAAATTTTCAAACGTTATGGCGACAAGTCACAACTGTTGTGACCTTGACACATATAAAAAGCTAAATAGAATAGGGAAACAATCCCAGAACCCAATTATTCTAGAATGCAAAAGTTAAATATGCATTACTCTTAGTAGGATTTTGTAGTACAATAAAGGTGCACTACATTTCGATATCAACTTAAATGTGAGGACACATTCGAAAGTGAATTTTAGCATTTATATTATATCCAAAATTCATTAAGTGGATATTATTAACATACTCTCAATCTCATAACATGTGACATGTTGCATTTAATCAAGCGTACAATTTCTAACACAACACTTGTGTTTCAAAACAACTTTCTTAACCTCCCATAGAAATTGATCGTTTGATATAAGAGCCCTTTAAACATTTGGTATGAACCAATTATCCATATTTGAAACACTTTTTACTAAAATCAAAGAAACTAAAATAGTGTTTAAGGTAGATAGAGCAAATCATTTCTCTCCTAGAAAAAGTGTGTATAATGGTGCCTTTTGAATTGAGAAAAATATATCATTTTTGTTCTACCCCCAACAAAATTGCAAACATATTTGAGAAATAATAAAGTGTGTATATATCACTTTAGTGTGAATATACCCATAAATTTGACAACCTAGTTGGAGCTAGGCGCTTGGAACTTTTGCTTGATAGTTTTTCACAAAGTGAGCTACATTGGTTTCCCACCCCACTTGATGTTGAGCATCCTATCTACTTGATTAAGTCAATGAGCCAATGAAAACTTATTCGTACACTACAGTGGATGAGTGTCGAAGAAAAACTCATTGAGAGGGTTGGGACTGACTAAGATTGTAGCAATCCACTACAATCTAAGATCCAAAGACAACCTTATTGAGAGGATTGGAATTGATTGAGATTCCAGTAGTCACATGACTGGCCTACATTTTGAGAATTAATAAAGTGTATATCATTTTAATGTGAATATACTCATTGATTTGACAACCTAATTGGAGCTAGGCACTTGGAACGTTTCTTGATAGTTTTGGGTAGAGTGACCTACATTGGTTTTGCACCCTACTAGAGGTTGGGAATTTAGTTCACCCATACACCAAAATGGGTGAGTATTGGTTACAAACAACCCTATTGAGAGGGTTGGGACCCACTAAGATTGCAGTGGTTGTTTGATCCATATGCTCAAGGTGAAATATCCCTGATCCCGCTGATCAAGATATTTTCTACTGATCCAATGTACTGTCTTGCAGATCTGATACACTGGGGGTTTCTGGATGCGTTTCAGTTGTGTGTTTGAGATCTTTATGGTTATTGCATGTGCATGTTGGTTATTTTAGGTGCATGTTGGTTATTGCATGTGCATGTTGTGTATTTATGGTTTAACCGGTATATAAAGGATGCATGCGGAAGTAAAGAACATCAACTGCCCAATAACATATATTATGCGACTCAAGCATGGAAATACAATAACACACTGGAAATATAGAGTATAATCGTCAACTAGATCTCATGGATCGTCATTGGAATACAATCAAATAGCATAAAAATACCCGTGATCAGAAAATGAATGCAGATCTGATGCATGCACAGATAGATCGACAAAATTATGTGACTCCGGAGAAATATGGTAACCGCTACCAACTAGAAAACTCGTCCGAAAGGATAGACCGTCAAAATGCGCCGGAAACTACTCCAATAGAAGCGCCCTGGCCTCTAGACTGGAATGGATGAGTGTCAAATATCAAATATGGCCTCTGAAGTACTGGATCTGGACCCTTGGGGGGTTTGCGCACCTCCTGGGACACTGGATGCGCCCCGAATGATTCCACCGACAGAATCAACTACTATAGTGCTCAAAACGATTGTCTCGCCAAATGCGGAACTGGGTCGGAAGGGTTTCCCCGGATCTGTCTTGATGCTCCGTATGCAACCCCAAATGTACTGTCGGAAGAGTTGCGCCCTAAATGGCTGGATGATGCGCTCTGCAAGATTCCACCGTTAGAATCTAATGATAAATGGCTCAATAGAAGCACCTTGGCTGGATCTCCACTGGGTCCGAAGGAAACTGCAATCTGAGCTCAGACCTCATGCAGCTCCACAAACCCTCAATCTGACTTGCGCCCTCACTGGCTGAGTTGCGCACACTGTACTAGATACTCCTGAATAGCTCGATGAAATACCTGGATGGTATCTCCGATGGGCTAGGGTGTGTCTCTCAACACCGAAACCGATCAATGGTGGTGGTTTCCTCCAAAAATCCACAAAACAGCAAGGTCGACTCTCTTCCTCCTCTAGGAACTCTCAACATCAAATCATAACAATGCATAATGAGGAATTAGGTCAAATTCCTCCCTTTATACCATTCCCAATCTAATTCACCATTGACCTCACTTAAGCTAGGCGCTTTTCCTCCTAAGGTGAATAATTAATTAATTAAGTCCCCCTTTAGCACCTTTTCATTCTAATTCTTCGTTGACTTAGGCTTAAGTGACTTTTCCCAAGTATTTTGGCTTAATTCATCATTTAGCCATCAATTCCTCCTTATTTCTCCATCTTGTTCCCTGTTTGTGCCTGATTATAATCTACAGGAACACATAGACTACTAAGTCACTCCCTGCTGGCCTACTCTTGGGAATGGGACATCACACAAGGGGTGAAACATGGAGAGAGGATTGGAATTGATTGAGATTGTCGTAGTCACCTATTCCATACATTGGTTTACCACCTTACTTGATGTTGGGCATCCATATCTACTTGGTTAAGTTAATAACGGATTATCCGTACACTACAGTGGGTGAGCGTCAGAGACAACCCTATTGAGAGGGCTAGGACTGACTAAGATTGCAACAATCCACTTATTCGTACACCCACGGATGAGAACCAAAGAAAACCTTATTGAGAGGAATGGGATTGATTGAGACTGCAGTAGTCACAAGATTGGACTACATTTTGAGAAATAATAAAGTGTATATCATTTTAATGTATATATATTATATACTCATTGATTTGACAACCCAATTGGAGCTAAGCACTTGGAAATTTTGCTTGATAGTTTTGAGTAGAGTGGCCTAAATTGGTTTTGCACCCTTCTCGAAGTTGGGCATTTAGTTCTACCTGGTCAAGCCAGTGAAGGCCTACCCATACACCTAAATGGGCGAGTATTAGAGGCAAAGAACCTTATTGAGAGGGTTGGGACTAACTAAGATCTCAGTAATTGTTTGACCCATACACTCGAGGGGTGAGACCTTGACGTAATGCTATTGAATGGATTGGAACTAATTGATATTGTCGTAGTCAACAGTTCCCCGATTCATACACCTTGGTGGCTAGTCGATTGTTGCCCAAATCCATACACCAATTAGGAGTGAGTTCCCATCATTTAGGCAATTGGAACCTTTGCTTAGTTTTGGGTCGAGTGGCCTGCATTTGGTACCCTTCTCCTTTGACACATTACCAAATGCAAACAAACAATCCCTCGGCCCACCATTCTTATAGAGTTTGATGCCTAACCCCTCTGGCTTGGCATTGTGCTCAACCTTGTCTCATCTCTACATCATGTTCATAGTTTTGTTGACTCGGTGAAAGGGTGAGGGACCAATATCCGTACTTGGCCTACTATTCATTAGAGTCCATTAGTTTGGTTAGTGCCTTAGGTCATTCTCGATGTTGGTTTATGGGGGTCTCAAATCTTTTGAAGTCTATGGCTATTTTGATGGACCACCTTCCTCCATTCATCTACTCCCTTGATGTACTAAGCCACCACTTACTTACTAGGCAAGAGTTGAACGGGATCACTTGAGATGACATTTACAAGCAATTTATACAAGTCACTTAGACAAACCCGTTGGGCAGGTTACATTCAAAGATGGCTTTCTATGCTGAGCATTTATGGAGTTGAGAGACACACTCATTATCCAACCTTCGTATGCATGTCAATGGATGCATTCTCTTTGTGTTCCTGTGGCCCAATTTAGAGTGGGTTTCCAAAGACTTTGAGTGGAGGCGAAGCACCATCCCGATCGACCAAACAGGATCTACCAGTTGTGCCATCTTCAAGAAGTTGAGAAAGAGGAGCACTTCATCTTCTTCATCCCCATCTACAAGATATGAGGGTGATTCCATTGTTTATTCAAGGAGTCACAGACCTTCTCCAAATTCTTCAGGTAACCAGACGGAAGATGCTTGGCCGTATACATGCAAGAGGCCTTCAAGCTTCATTCCCATACTCTTCGGTCACCTCCTAGACCAATCTCCACCCAGATGAATACTTCCTCTTTTACAATGCTCCCATTTGCTAGGGATACCAAGAGACAAATTGATAGTGGCCTTGCTTCTAACTCCATATCAGTGTGAACCGAAGAGAATATCTCGACTTCCCGGAGGCCTCAGCAACAATGCTAGTCCAGATCCCATACTAGAAATTAAACGAGATCACCCAAGCCCCAACGAAAAGCAACCTCTTCTGGGCAAGAGTACAATGTGCAGCCTAGAGCCTCCTCTAGATCCTCTTGAAAGTATTATATTCATGGTTTTCTCCACTTGGCCTCAGACGTCAGGGGAGCTAACTCTCTGTAGAAGACCTTGATTCGCTTGCATTACTTGTACACAAGTTTTTGGAACCATTCTCTTTGTATATCTTTCTCCCAAATCTACTTTTCGATTTCAAAGTTTGGTCTCAAGCATTTGCTCAGATCAACACTTTACTTTATGCATCTTGCTTTTTATAGGAGTTGTCTTTGCACTCCCACTTTGTATTGACACCTTTGTACTCAAAAATCCCATTGACCTACTTTAGAGGCCTCAGTGGCATTGCTTGTCCAGATCTTGTACCAGTAGTCAAATGAGATCACCAAGGCCCCAGTGGAGGGAAACCTCTTCCAAGTAGCAACACAGTGCGCAATTCAAACCCTCCAAGTCGTCCTCCAGAGAGTCTCTATTCTGGGTTTACTCCAATCGACCTCAAATAATAGGGGAGCTAGCTCCAGCAAACCCTAATTCGCTTTCATTATTTGTACTCAAGATTCTCGATCCATTCTCATTATACATCTTTCTCCTAGATTTGCTTTCCGATTTCAAAGTTTGGTATCAAGCATTAGCTTAGATCAACACTTTACTTTCTACGTCTTGCTTTTTATAGGAGTTGTCTTTATGCTCTCACTTTGTATTGACACCTTTGAAATCACTGGTCCCATTGACCCTAGTGGTCATTTGTTGGACATTAATAAAATTATCTTATCTATCTAGAGGTTGGGAATTTATTTCTACTCGGTCAAGAAGTGAGGGCCCACCCGTACAACACAATGGGTGAGTATTAGAGACAGACAACCATATTGAGAGAGTTGGGACTGACAAAGATTACAACAATCACTTGATCTAGCCTAGAGTTGTCTTTATGCTCTCACTTTGTATTGACACCTTTGAAATCAATGGTCCCATTGACCCTAGTGGTCATTTGTTTGACAGTAATAAAATCATCTTATCTATCTAGAGGTTGGGCATTTATTTCTACTTGGTCAAGCCAGTGAGGGCCCACCCGTACAGCACAATGGGTGAGTATTAGAGACAGACAACCATATTGAGAGAGTTGGGACTGACAAAGATTACAACAATCACTTGATCTAGCCTAGAGTTGTCTTTATGCTCCCACTTTATATTGACACATTTGTACTCAACAGTCCCATTGAACTACTTTAGTAGGTCATTTGTTGGACATTAATAAAATTATCTTATCTTGTCTTATCTATCTATTGGAGGTTGGGCATTTATTTCTACTTGGTCAAGCCAATGAGGGCCCACCCATACACCAAAATGGATTGATATTAGAGATAGACAACCATATTGAGATAGTTGGGACTGACAGAGATTACAACAGTCACTTGATCCATAAGCTTAGAGTGTGAGACCAAGAGAAGACACTATTTAAAGGATTGGAACTAAATGAGATTGTTATAGTCACTTGATTCATACACACCTTGGTGGCTAGCCAGTTGCTGCAAAGCTCTGTATGCCAATTAGGAATGAATTCCTATCGTTTATGCGCCTGAGCCTAGGTGACCAAGAATGGGTTTGTGTTTCCTCCAGTGATCTCAAGTGCTTCTAGTCTTCGGTTGGTGCAATGAAACCACAATGCGATGGGTATAGCTAGGCACTCCAGCTACTACAAACTTTTGCTTGATAGTTTTGGGCTAAGTGGCCTGCATTGGTTTTGCACCCTGCTAGAGGTTGGGCATTCATTTCTACTTGGTTCAATCAATGAGAGCCCATGCATCTGACACAATTGGTGAGCATTGGGAACAACCCATATTGAGAGGGTTGGAACTAATTGAGATTTCAACAATCGCTTGATCTATACACCTAGGGGATGAGACCAAGAGACAACCTTGTTGAGAGGATTGGATTGATTGAGATTACGGTATTCGCATGATCTGTACACCTTGGTAGCTAGTTGGTTGTTGCATGGATCTATATGCGAATTACAAGTGAGTTTCCATCATTTCAGCCCCCGAATCTAGGTAACAAAGAATGGGTTGGTGTTTCCTCATTGATCTCAAGTCTTTTTAGACTCTGAGCAGTGCAGTGAAGCCAGGGCACAATTTGTGTACTTAGGCACTCCATCTACTACAATCAAGTGGAACAACACAAGTTCAAGTGTAGTTGCACCTTCTCCATCTTTGACATCTTTTGACATAAGTTTCATTGTATTTCCTGGGGCCTTGTATTTTTGTTGTGTACTCTCCCCTTTGATTGCAAGTTTAATTTATGTCTTGTGTGTTGATTTCTATTAGTAGATAAACGAACATTTGTATTGATCTACAAAAAAGGGACCCACAACTCTTCTTATGGTTGGTTTGTGCTCTCACACTAATATCATAATGGTACCTTACTATGTCATCATGTTTGGTTGGTTCTAGGGGAAAAATTTTCAAAAAAGGTGAATATAAAGGTCGCCCCATCAAATTTGCCTAAATTTGACCAATAATGGTTGCCAATGACAATAGTCTCAATGAATCTCAGTTGAACCCACAATGGTAGAAATATTTCAGTTTTCGTCAACTACTTATTAATGAGGGACTAATGAAGGATTAAATCAATATAATTTTTGCTAATTACTCATTTCTAGATTCCCAAAATCATCATGTGTAGTTGAATATGCCTATTGCAGATGAATATATTAGACTGATGTTATGACATTTTATTTTTATAACTTTATTTATTAAAAATAATAACTCTCTTTGCAAAATTTAATTGTCATTTTTTGCATTGACAATTTTTTTTTCAAATTTTATTGTTGTCGAATTCAAACACAAACATGAACCATGTGACTGTGATTGTCCCTGTTACCCCCTCTCTTACCTAGGGGTAAACTAGATGAGATCATTCTTCATGATCTACATTGTAGACAGTGGTTCTAGAGATGATGACCAGCATTCTTCACAGATAGCAACCCCTATGATGCCTCTTCCTAATCATTGCTCAACTCATGCACTTGATCAATAGGCTCATCTAATGATGGTGGTCCAACACACATGAGGTATATTAGCCATTGTTTCATACAAGATGTTACATTTAATGTATTGGGCATTAAGTAAGGATCATGGGTTGAAGTCAAATAATGTATCATGAAGCTTGGAAGTTATGTTTTTTTTCCTTATTTCACCTTGTTGGCCATCATTATGTACTCTAGTCAAGTGTCATCGCCCTTGGTAAAAGGGGTACTACTGGGAGGCCTTGATAGGGGTAACATTTCAGTGCCCTTCCATACTTAACACTTTCCATGTATATTCCTCTCATTGTCTTGTATTTGGGAGTGGTTGTTACATGTATCCCAAAAAGGTTCGTACTTCATTCTCCTATGAGAAGAAGGGGCTTGAATGCCCGAGGTTGATGCAATTGTAAAATGAACGGAAAGAGCATGTTATAAATTCAAAAAGCAGAAGAATAATAAACGGATATGAATGATAAATCAAAAGCCAAGTTAGCTTGAGCTCTACCCCCTCGCTACAAGGCTATCACCCCAAGTCCTAATGCACTGAATGCATATCAAAAGGACTTAATTGAATTATCTCAATGTAATAAAAGCATAAACGTGAAAAGGGGCTTGCAAATCAAAACAATGAATATCAAAAGGCAAGATAGGGGTGAAAGAAACAATGCCAAGGAAAGGATAACTCAATGCATTAAGCGCTCCCTCTACAAAGGTGCTCATGGAAATGAACATCACACGTGGCCTTGCATGTCAATGACACCATGACCATGAAGTAAACCCCATATCATACTACTCATTCACACTTACACTTTGATTGGTTTCTCGGGAAATACTCCTCTACTTGGGTATTGGCACACTTAATAGGGTTCTATGATGGTCTTCCCATACCTAAAATTGCATAAAGTCATAAGCTAGTGTGAAGTTTGAAGAAGATACACCTAATGTGAACTACTTACAAGTTTTTGCATTAAGATGTAACTCACTTTTTATGATTCTAATGACTCTTGTATCCATGATGGTTGGTATCACTTGATTCTCTGAGCCCATGCTTGATGATGATGTACCCTTTGACATTGGAAAACAATGGTGATGCTCCCCCTACACTTCACGGAGGAGGTTAGAGCCTTGATGATGAGCATTGGACCTTGTGATGACTTGGTATGTCGCCTAACACCCTCCAACACACCTTGGAACTTGGACATTGCACCTAGGAGTTAGGATGTTGCACCATGAGCTTGACATGTCACTTAGAGAGCAGGGAGCCCCCACCATGAACGTTGCACCGCTTTGAGGACGTTATAACATTGAGCTTGATGACATGGCCTTTAATGATGATAGTACACCTATTTGGAGAGGTCAACGTTGCACCGCTTTGAGGACGTTAACATTGAGCTTGATGACATGGCCTTTAATGATGATAGTACACCTATTTGGAGAGGTCATGGGGCTCTTTTCCTTGATGACATCATGATTGGGAGCATGGACATTGCACATGTGATGGGACATCACACTTGAGTATGATTTGACACTTGCTTAAGCTGACCTAGCACTTTGGATGATGAGTTGGCACCTTTTGATGAGGAGATGTGACCTTCTTGATGAAAAGGCATGACTATTGATGATACTTTGCACCTTTTGGGGAGCGACGTGACTTTTGGAGCCTTTGTACCCCATTTGGAGATGACATGACCCTTTTTGAGAATTCTACACTCACACGTGTGACATTGTTTAGGGACATTTTCATGTTTTAGCATTGTATCATTGTCTTAGAGGCATTTTCAAGGGTCGTCCTAGACCTATCCACCTTGTATCATGGATCTATTATGTTTTTAGGGAATTTTAGTGGATATTAGCTCAATGAGGGAGAGTACTTGGTTTCCTTATATAAATAGAGGAAGTGCTTCCTCATTTATTCATAATTGCTACTTGTGGAGGATTACTACTACTCTCTTCTTTACTTCTCTTTTGCCTATCTAGCTCATGCGAATTCAAGTTTTGATGGATGATTCCATGGTTAGGATTTCATGGATGAGCATTGTTTTACCTAGTAAGTGATCTTTCTAAGTCCTTGTTGATTTATTTACGAATGTATTAAGTGTGAATGTTCTTATCAAAATGGTGATAGTGCATTTTACCTTGTATTTATCTTGAATAGATCTTACCTTGTGAACACCGGGAAGGTTTGCAGTGGACTATCTTCCCTTGATATCATTTTTAAAAGATTGTTAAAGGACATAGGAATACTTTCTAGGGTTTGTAGTGGAGTACCCTAGTTGTGTTCTTATAGGATAACTTCTAAAGTTTGTAGTGGACTACCTTAGGGTTTATCCAAGATCCACCCTTGATCTCATCTTCTAAAAGGTTGCTAAAGGACATAGGACGACTTCCTAGGGTTTGTAGTGGACTACTCTAGGGTTTTATCCTAGGTTCTTCGTTCACCTTTGTCTCCAACAAAGTTCATAGTTTGACTCCATATGCCCAAGAGGAATAAATGGCACTACTCTTTACCCCTTATAGTAAACCTTTGAACCTAAATTTACCTTTTCCTTCATTGTTCTAAGGTTATATTAGGGTTTGCAGCATTATACCTTGATTTTCAGCCATAATTGTGCTTGATGTCTAGGGTTTTATTGGCAAATTATCCTCAAAGTGTATCTTGCTATTATTTATTGCATTGCTGATTTAATTATCAGCCCTCTAGGGCTTGACGTTTTGCATCTTTTAGAGCTGTCATATGCCATTTACATTTCAGCAAGTAATTGTTTACAAAACCCTAGTTTATTTTTTCAGCCCTAGTTTCATTGATATCTTACTTGTTTAGAGGGATGATTTATTGCTGCTGTTATAACTTAATATATTACTGAAGATCATCATCTTTGGGAATTTTAGTGGATATTAGCTCAATGAGGGAGAGTACTTGGTTTCCTTATATAAATAGAGGAAGTGCTTCCTCATTTATTCATAATTGCTACTTGTGGAGGATTACTACTACTCTCTTCTTTACTTCTCTTTTGCCTATCTAGCTCATGCGAATTCAAGTTTTGATGGATGATTCCATGGTTAGGATTTCATGGATGAGCATTGTTTTACCTAGTAAGTGATCTTTCTAAGTCCTTGTTGATTTATTTACGAATGTATTAAGTGTGAATGTTCTTATCAAAATGGTGATAGTGCATTTTACCTTGTATTTATCTTGAATAGATCTTACCTTGTGAACACCGGGAAGGTTTGCAGTGGACTATCTTCCCTTGATATCATTTTTAAAAGATTGTTAAAGGACATAGGAATACTTTCTAGGGTTTGTAGTGGAGTACCCTAGTTGTGTTCTTATAGGATAACTTCTAAAGTTTGTAGTGGACTACCTTAGGGTTTATCCAAGATCCACCCTTGATCTCATCTTCTAAAAGGTTGCTAAAGGACATAGGACGACTTCCTAGGGTTTGTAGTGGACTACTCTAGGGTTTTATCCTAGGTTCTTCGTTCACCTTTGTCTCCAACAAAGTTCATAGTTTGACTCCATATGCCCAAGAGGAATAAATGGCACTACTCTTTACCCCTTATAGTAAACCTTTGAACCTAAATTTACCTTTTCCTTCATTGTTCTAAGGTTATATTAGGGTTTGCAGCATTATACCTTGATTTTCAGCCATAATTGTGCTTGATGTCTAGGGTTTTATTGGCAAATTATCCTCAAAGTGTATCTTGCTATTATTTATTGCATTGCTGATTTAATTATCAGCCCTCTAGGGCTTGACGTTTTGCATCTTTTAGAGCTGTCATATGCCATTTACATTTCAGCAAGTAATTGTTTACAAAACCCTAGTTTATTTTTTCAGCCCTAGTTTCATTGATATCTTACTTGTTTAGAGGGATGATTTATTGCTGCTGTTATAACTTAATATATTACTGAAGATCATCATCTTTGACACATGTATTGCAACAGCCATAGTTTTTTTCTTTGTTTTGTAGGGTATCTCTTTGACCTATTTTAACTTGCTAGGCATCATTAATTGTCTTGGATATCTCACATATACAAATCTGGAAAATTGCTTCTTTGAACCACCTTATAACCTTGAAAACCTTGATCTAGTGGTAGGATGTTTGAGTAACTAATAAAGGAGGTCGTAGACTTGATTTTATCTTGCTATTGGATTCCTTGCCCTTCTCCCTTGTGTTGGATTTCATCCTTCACTAAAACGAGGGAAGTGATTGATAAGGTGACACTAGTAACACTTCCATGTTACACTTGTCTTAGCCTTTGTGAAAGGCTTTGCACAAAGGTGCTAGATATTGTCATAACAGTAGCCTTAAAAACAAATCATTTTAGTTCCACCCCCAATAAATTGCACACATATTTGAGATAAAATGAAGTATGTATATCATTTTAGTGTGGGAATTGATACTCTTCTAGATTTGCAGCACTAAAAGGAAGTATTCCCAATTGCTTGAATGTCATTATACTTTCAATGTATTTTCTTTTGAATATGTCAACTTTCTTCAACAATTATGCAATCAACCTAAATGGGGTTAACATTTGGTATAACCCAATTATTGAATCCATGACTACTATATCAGAATGGATAAACTCTTTTTTAAGGTAGATTGAGCAAATCATTTCTCTCCCTTTTGAATCAAGAGAAATATATCATTTTAGTTCTACCCAGTATAGTGCATACACCAAATAGTGTTGATACTGTTCTAGATTTGCAGGTGTCTCAACTGCTTGAATGTCGACTTTTGTAGCCATTATGCATTCAGCCTAAATGGAGTCTCACCCACCTCTAAAGAAATATTCACCATAGTTTATATTTGATGCTCCCTACACAACTACACCTCTGTCACTACTAGCAACTGAGATAATCGGGATTCAGTATTTACTCAAAGTATGTTCAAAGAGGCAACTAGATAGCCTTGGTTCTAGGCAGAACATCATGCAAGCTAAATTTCCTATCCTAAAGGCTAAAGGAGAAATCCATTCCATAATAAATCTAGTGAAGAGTTAAACGAAAAGCTCAAAATCATGCATCAAGCTGCAATTTTCCAATGGGCAATTTAATGCCCCAAAAAAATTTCCTACAAACTAAATAAATAACACAGCTGGGCTTTCTGATCCTAAAAGAGAAATCCATATTTTATAGCACAAATCAGATAATGAATGGAAATTAAACATGATGACATCTTGATAGGATTTTTCCAAGGCACCAGCAAGGCTAGGATTTCCTATCCTAAAGGCTAAAAGAGAAATCCATTCCATAATAAATCTAGTGAAGAGTTAAACGAAAAGCTCAAAATCATGCATCAAGCTGCAATTTGCCTAAGGGAAATTTAATGCCCCAAGAAAATTTCCTACAAACTAAATTGACAACATAGCTGGGCTTTTGATCCTAAAAGAGAAATCCATGTTTTATAGCACAATTCAGATAATGACTGGAAATCAGTTCGATTTTTAAAAGGCGAGAAGTTAAACATGATTTTCCAAGGCATTAAGGTTAGGATTTCCTATCCTAAAGGCTAAAAGAGAAATCCATTCCATAATAAATCTAGTGAAAAGCTCAATGTATCAAGCTGCAATTTGCCTAATGGAAATTTAATGCCCCAAGAAAATTTCCTACAAACTAAATTGAAAACACAGGTGGGTTTTCTGATCCTACAAGAGAAATACATATTTTATAGCACAAATCAGATAATGAATGGAAATCAGTTTGATTTTTAAAAGGAAAGAAGTTAAACATGATGACTTCTTGATAGGGTTTTTCCAAGATACCATCAAGGATTGAGGTATCAACCTCTTGGCCTTTCTCATTGCGATGATGGAAGAAATGAACATAAATGCACAACAATCAAACATAAAGTACAACTTGATTCACAAATGTCAAAGAAAGATATCATATGAAAGACTGCAACATTAAAAACAAATTGGACTTAAATGGTAAGAAAAACTCAAACAATAGTTTTGAGACTATCTAAGAAAAAATGAAACAGTATCTTTTGTTTACTATCTCCCATATAAGGTTAGTAAACGAAGACTTACAGAGGTTGCAATATCTAAAAGTGCTCGTAGCTCTCTATTTTCTCTTTCCAGTTGCTCAATCTGATGGTGTGTGAATAAATCATCTTGATTTTTTGTCGTCATGGTTGATACATTCTGCAAGCTGTTTTCTATTGAGTGTTAAATACCAGAAAATGATTCTGAACCAAAATGACAAGAATGAAACTCTAGGCTCAATGGCATAATCAATCCAGGGAGGGAGAAGGAATGTAATGTTGGTTTCATTTTGAGAAAAAGCATGTACACTGTCCTAAAACTCATACAACGTAGAATGAAATATATAAAACCTACAGCACCACTTCAAATTCTGCTGATACAATCAGGAAAGAAAAGGCTATTTTATGTTCACTTCGTTTTATTTCTAGTTTTTGCTTCACAAGTGATACAGAAAGAGGATAAAGTATCTATGATTGGCATAAGAATTGGAGGCATTGGTTGTGTGTGATGGGATTCATCCATGTGAATTCACCATTTTACCATTTGTTTGAAAATGCCATCCTTTCACCTGTATAGATAGGTAGGCATATAGAAACAGGTGTCTCTAAAGAACCAGTTTTTTATAATGGACATATCCAGCATTTATGATTTAGTAGGGTTCTATTACAAATGCACACCAACACACCTGAAATGAAAACAGTGGCTTTAATACCTGTGATTCCCAGACTCGAGCTCTCTAATTGTACATCTCAGTGAATTCAATTCTTCAGCCATCTTTGACTTGCTCGCCTGCAACCACCCAATAACAAAAATTACAGGAATTTCAGTTGTAAAATAAACTCAACCATAGAAAGTTCAGAAACAAGTCCTGCAATCATAAACAAATGCCATGCCACCAAAGTAGACGATATAATAGAATGGCAGATATAATAAAGTTAGACATCAAAACGTAAAAAAAAACCTACTCCATGAAAGCAGACAACAGAATGGGGAAACAGACGATCTGTAAGGGGAAAAAACAGAATATGATTGAAAAGAAAATACTAAAAGGGATTGACTAATACTACATGCAAAACCCATTTCCTTTTCATGAGAAGGAATAGAACCCAGTGATCTGTTTTCTTGCAAACAGAGAGAAGAGGGTAGAATTAAAACAGAGGATGGTAAAAAAGCTTACTGTAGAGTGTGACATCCCCTGTTTCAGATGTTGAACTTGGGAGAGCAATTCTTGTATTTTATTTTCGGCTTGTAATACGCGCTCCTCTGCCTCATTGGCTCTTTCCTCTGCTTCGTCAGCAGCCTCCATGAACACTTCTCTGTCATGAAGATAAAGAGCACACTCCCTCTCAAGACGAGTGCATTCGTCACAGAGCTTTCTATACTGCTCTGCGCCTTTCTCATTCTCCCACACGCATTTCCTCACTGTTTGTGCATTCAAATTGGCCTCCGCCTGCAGGCCAAAAGAATAATAATTTATTTTAGTCATGTTAATAATTAAAACCCTAAACCATAATTAACGTTATTCATACCCTGGCACGATCCAGCTTCTGTTGCGTCTGTTGGAGACGCTGATGCAAGTACACCACTTTCTCACGAAGCTCTCTCTGCCCTTCCTCCGCTTGAGCTACTCTCTCTTCCAATGCTTTCCCACACAAAGGAAGTCCTACTGTGTAACCTATGCACTCTTCGACGTATTCTTCTAATTCCAATTCTGAAGGAAAACCCATAATTCCACTATTCTATGCTTGATGCACCATACATTTCAAGGAAAGGAAATATATTCCTTGCCCAACCTAAATACAGCCCACGATTTGCCCAGCCGAACAGAACAGTCGATGATTTTATTCGTAAATCTAGAAACCAGCAGAATTTTGGATTTGCGGAGGAATAATTGGAGATTGTGGGATGGGATGGTCCTCCTGCTGCTTCTTATTCTTGGTAGTCGAGTGTAAGCAAGACACGCTTCTTTTGTTTTGTGTCCGAGATAACCTCTCGAGCTCCTTTCTATCCTGGATTGTCCAGCCCAGAAGCCCCTTCCTCATTTTTCAAGCTAGAGAGCCGTTGGAGACTAATCATATCGTCCCATGTGGATATCAAAAATACCCGTTGTCCGGTCCCTACCTTACGCTGGTGCTCAATTTAATATTTTATTATTTTTTGGTGCTTAATTTAATATTTTATTTTTTGAAATGAAGGTTCACTTACCCGTCCCTACCTTACGCTGCTGCTCAATTTAATATTTTTTGGTGCTTAATTTAATATTTTATTTTTTAAGTGAATATTCACTTACAAATTGGTTCAGGGTTTTATGTTTCTTAAGTTTTAAACAAACTCCTTTTTATAATATAATATTTTTTAGAGTTTTGTTTGTTATAATTTTCAAATGTCAAATATTTTCTCCTCTTCGCTTTAATTTTCAAAATCATAAATTTTACTTAATAATTAATTAAAAAAATTAACACCTTCATTTCCACATTCTCATACATATTCATCCATCATCCACCCACATCCATCCATCATCCATGCCACAAAGAGTTTATAACCTTTGTGTATTTATAAATTCTCACATTCTCATGCATATTCATCTATCATCCACCCACATCCATCCCACAAAGAGTATATAGCCTTTGTATATTTATAAGACTATAGTTCTAAATCTTAAAAAGAAAGCAAGACATTTATATATATATTTATATAAATGTATTTCATTTCTTTTATCTATATTTATATTTATTTTAATTTTAGGTTTATGTGAGTATATAAAAATATTAAATGTTTTGAGATATAAATTTGTTTTATGATGTAAAAAAATTATAAAAAAATTTACTTCAATGTATTGATAAATGTTTGAGAAATCAAGTTTTAAGATGAATTTATAAATGTTTTTTTTTTCTTATTATTGTTGTTATTTTGGATTATTTAAAGATTTTTTTATTTTCATTATTGTTGTTGTTGTTGTTAGCATTGACATATGTTGATGTTATTATTACTCATGTTACACATCTATTCAACATCAAGTTGTAGAGTTGTGCAAGATGAGAATTCAAGTTCCACGTGAACTTTATCTACTAATCACAATGTATATGTTGATCAAGTCTTCAAAAAACAACTCTAGTTGTTAATCCACACACACAAAACCAGAACAAAAAGCAAATGAAAAATACTAACATGAAACACTCACATTGTTGGCCACATAGAAACACCTTGCCTAAACCTTCAACAATGCACAACACAGCTACAACTAATTAAACTCAAGATCACGCAACTTAGAGCACAAAGCTCTTCTCATAAGCAACTTATCTTCTCACAAGCAACCAAATCTCAAAAGCTAAATAAACATAAAGCATGCACAAATTAAAAACACACATGGTTTCTTATTATTAAATTGAAAATGAATTTACATGTGCACGCAAGGTTTCAATGGGTTCTTATTGTTACAAGAATTACAACCTATGAACTAAGCCCCTTTCTTGTTAAAATTAAATTAAAAAGTACCTAGGCAAGTGTTTCTCATCACCTAGGCGCCTAAGGGGTGAGAAAGTGCCTAATGTGGGCCCTAATCATTTAATTTGTGAGATGCAAATTAAAAATGTGACTTTATGACTTAAGTGAGGGGGTGAGTGAAGAGACACTCAATCTCATCCACTCATCTAATCTAATCTCAATCGTTGGATTAAGAAACTCTTCACCTACCACCATGAGGTCGACTAGGGTAGGAGGGCGCACCCTAGATAGGGTTGTTGCATCATTTTTTTGAGAGAAAAAGGGGAGGAGGTCGAGCTTGAGGAAGAAAGAAGGCATTGGCAAAGTTTTGGCACGCATTTCAAGACTAAGAGATAGCATGCACTTCAAGGCAACAGACAACAATTAATACAGTCTATACAGTACAGATTTGTGGAGGTTGTACAGCCATTAATGTGCACAGAAATCAAGGAGGACAGCAACAACAAATTCTGAGAGTGTTGGCACGCATCCCAAGGCAGCCACACTACATTTATTGGCACATTTCGAGGAGCCTGCTAGGCACAAATTTCTGAGAGAGAAAATCTATACAGTCCGTGCGGACTTGCACATAAATCGAGGGTCGTACAGTCCATAAATTCTTGGCACAATTTTCGAGGAGGTTGGCACAAGTTTCAAGGTATTTTCCTACTGGTTATTTCGTACAGTCTTTGAAGAAATTTTGGCACAAATTTCTAGACAGTCAGTACAGCATTTATTGTTGGGACAGCCATACAGTGTACGGATTTCTGGGACAAAAATCGCAGAGCTTTTCCAGACAATCCTGAGGGAGTCTTTGCAAAAGAAGAAGGCTGGGATAAGTTTGTGTATTTTTTCTGAAGATGAATATGTTGTAAAAGAATTTCTCTGAAGCTCACAAATAATAAAAACTCCCTCTCTCACTAGTTTTCCCCTTGTGGGTTTTTCCACGGTCGTTGTTAGACCAAAAATCCATGTGTTATTTTCTGAGTTTATGTGCTGCTGATATATTTTATTTCTACGTTAAAACGATGTTCAGAATCCTCATGTTTCAGTTCTGAAAATTTATTTTATGTTGAGTTTAACTGGTTGTCATAAATCTAAGTTTGGGCATTAAACATTGGCTGAAAAAATTAGCGAGACTAAAACTGGGTTGGGATCTGAAATTTTACATGGTATCAGAGTTGAGTTAAAGAGAAGCAGAAATATTTCAGCAAGTCAGGAAATTGGGACAGCAATGTTAGAATTTGATGGATTGTGTTCGTTTTACCATAGACAATATGACTATTGTCACCCAACCATAGGCCGAAGCCACCCTCTGAGCACCTTAACCTTGACAGAGAATCATTTTGAAAGCAAACCCTAGGCTAGATAGCCAAACAAAGGGTAGTGCACCTTTCTCCAAGGATAGTGCACCAAACAAGAGTTGATCAGATAGTCCAAACCATAACCAAGAGATAGTCCAAGCCAAAACGAAATATACTAGCTGCAGCAGCTACAACAGCAGCTCTCCTCCAGACTTGTGCACAAAACTACCTAACTGTAGTGCACACAAGTGTGCTCTGCAGTTCTGAGAATACTAGCCAGAATGAAGATTGGCCTCCTGTATTTATACTAAATCTGGCAGACTGCCAGGGCCGACTTCTCATTCTGGATACTAATTTTTTAGTATATAATATTTCTTCTAGCCGACTTCTTCTCTTGGAGGCTAATAACCTAATACAAGTTATCCTCTTGAATCGACTTGTCTTCTAGGGTTATTAGCCAATTCATTAGGGTTTCTTCTTGCTTTCCAGAATATTCTATTCTCATCAGGTTTACATGTGGAGGTAAATACCACCCGCAGCTACCATAATATCAACACTCCCTCCTAGTTAGGGAGGCATTGAAGGTAATGGTCTTGAGCACAAACATGCCATTCACTCAGTAGCATCAACATGGTCGTATAGACTATCTCATGACTAGATCATGAGCACCATCATCACTATCAGTGTCATCAACTGCATCATCTCTCGAAATCATACTCCATCTGAGTAATCAGACATGATGCTTGATAGGTCACTCACTCCATAGAGTGACACAAGAATCATTCTTCTAATCTGGACATATATCTTGGAAGAATAAATGTCTTGGACCATTTTCTGTCTAGGAAATCTCTGTCCATTGATCATCCATCTAGTTGATTAAACATTTTCCAACACTACTAATAGTCTTCAAGGTAATCGGAACAAAGTCATTCAATAGAACACAACTGTGTCTATCCATAGTAATACACAACTATTATCCAGTGGTGCACTACCACACCAAGTAGCACATAGATACTTGATCAATGACATATAATCATAATCAATGGAACACATCCACCACAGTAGCATGCATCTACTATCCAGAGACATACAGTCTCCATAACAATCATCTGATATCAACCTGCACAGAAAACATTGTTATGATATAAACTGAATCATTTGGGCCATTCTTCCACTCACATCTGTGAGATCTGGAAGAGCATCTGCCCTCAGAAAGTCAAACATCAATGCTGAGCTATCTAGACTATTCTTGTCAAGCAAGGAAGAATAATTGTCTTAATTTATGAGCCTAGACCATTCCCCACCCTGGACCATTCCTCCAACACTAAACAAAGTGCAACCTGGAGAGAATGAGTCTACCCTAAGGAATGTATGTCCCTGATTGTTGAACCTAGACCATTCCCCACCCTAGGCCATTCCTCCAGCACTAAACAAAGTGCAACCTAGAGAGAATGAATCTACCCTAAGGAATGATTGCCCTGCACCAACCTCCAAAATGGAACATTCTTTGAATCTTCGCACAACTGTGATCCTCGAAAGAATGACTGTCCGACGAGGCAGACCAGTCTTCTTGATTAACCATCAAGAAGAGAGTCTGTCCTGGACCATTCCCCATGTTAACCACAATGGGAAATCATTGTCTATGGTACATCAACAATCCATCGAACCATTTTCATTACGAAAATGATCGTTCGATCTGGACCATTTTCCGAATTGGAAAATGCCTGTCTGTCAGAAATCTCAAACCACTTTCCGAACTAGAAAGGAACTGCTCATCCTGGACCATTTTTCAAACTGAAAAATGATTGTCCATAAATCAATAACACATCAATGCTCCCTCCCAACCTGGGAGTCATCTCTTCCTTTTTCAATAAGGAAGTCGTCTGCATGAGCTCCAACTTGAGTACACAAACTCTTTCATCTTGGATAGAAGCTTTACCAAAATGTCTGCTTATCTGCTCATCTATGGAGATATATATTTGAGAACCACTTTCTCTTTTCTGGAGAATGTAATGCTTGATCTTAAATGTACTTCGGTCTTTCTGGAACATTGGTCTTCTCTAAAGGCTTCATATAGCTCTGATCAATAAAGTATATCATTGTTGGATTTCTCTTGGTTTCCTGCTAGCTCATAACATCATGGCAAGGGTCATACTGGAACATATCGAAGTGGTAGTTCTTCTGCCATCATGAGAGTTTTCCATGGATTAGCAATCCATCATTCTGAGCTTCTGAGTAACCATTCTGATACAATATCTCCGATATAGAAAGTCTTCACCATGCTTCTGTTGTGCATTGGAGGTTCTTCACCAAGTTGTCTTCTTCCATCAGCATACAAGGGTCTCTTTCTGGTATACCTCAAAGCCTTGAGGTTGCTCTACATGTAAACTCCAACCCATGGATATTGCGAACAATAAACTAGCTCATGTAGAGGTATGTATGGTTTACTTGGAGCAAACAATCATCATAGTCTTCTCCCTCCATCTGGGAGAACTTCTAGTTCTAGATCTCACAATGCTTGCATTTAGAAGTCTTCCATACACTTTTCTTCATTACACTTTTCATTTCCTCTACTTGATTGTTTTTTGGTGAGTTCATATCAGGTTGATAGTCTTGTGATTTTCGATACAATGATTGGTTGTTCTGTCTTTTCTTTCTTTCTTGGAATCTTCATGTTCTTCCTCATGTTTCTCTTTAGCTTCTTGGATCCATGGAGTTTCTTATAGATTCCATGCCCTAAAGATTTAACTTCTTTCTTTCATCATAGAATCATGGATGTGGATGGACAATCATGGATACTTTTAGGCTTCTTTTCGAAGAAGGCTTCTTCTAAAGTGAAACTGAACACGTACTATTTTCATGGCTGCTACCATGGATATATACTTCATCATCTTCAATGGATCATAGGATTAGCTCCCTCCTAATCCTTGCTTCATGTATGAGTGCATGTTTTTCTTTTGGAAGTATATAATTGGCTCCCTCCATCTAACATAATCCACACTTTCGTTTGCATCCTTATTGCCTTCTTGTAAAGTGTCATAAGTCTTACTCTAATTTCCTCTTGATTGTTGATTTATGCTTATCTTGCAACTGTTACTTTTGTAATAAATTCCACATGAATTGTTACCAAGGTTTGTTGATGTACTTCCTCCTTTCATGTGTATTGTCTTGTCTTGTAGTCACAATGATAACAATCTTGTTGTTCTTCTCTTGGAACATATTATCTTCTAGAAAATAGATATGCAAGATATGTACAGAAAACATGGTATATACAAGAACTATGAAAAGTATTGTTACCTTGTCTTAGAAGAAGAAGTCTTTTTCATCATGCTTAGTCTTCTTTGTAGGTTCCTTTTCTTCGGCAACTGATGCTTCGTGTGTCTTCTTCCTTTTCTTTAGCTTAGGACAATGATTCTTGTAGTGACCATATTTTTGACAGTTGAAGCATTGTATTTCTGACATATCTTTCTCTTGATTTGGCTTCTTCCTTGAGCCAAACTTCCTTTTGTTCCTGAAATTCTTGAATCTTGTTGTGAAGGCCTGAT